>PVIA01005955.1:0-105853 GCA_004024845.1 Tonatia bakeri | reverse complement strand
ACAGGAACCTAAACAACAAAACAAAGAAACAAGCAAAATATAGTCAAAGACACTGCATTAGGGGACAGGCAGGAAGTGACCAGAGGAGAGAGAAGAGGGAATTTCAGGGGAAAAGGGGAAGGGTTTGCAGGAACAAAGTTAAAAGACACATGGATAAAACTAGGGGGAGGGTGGTAATGGGAGGGAAGATGGGAGGGGGATGGGTGGGCCTGATTGGGAGTAAAGGGGAGAAAAATGTACTTAAACAATCATTAAAATAAAAAAAAATAAAAAAAAAAAAGAATCTGCCGAGACTTGTTTGTATGAGGTTGGTAGAGGAAACTGCATGTTGCTACCTTGATTTATTTTTCTTGTTTGTCTGTTTGTTAAGAGATGGTGTTTAGTTCTTTGTTAGAATCTAAATTGTGTACAAAGAAAAGAAACAATCCGTTTAATTAATTGTGATCTCTAATCAAAATCTGTTACGGCCTAGTGGGACATTACTGAAAGAGGTTTGAGTAATTGAGGTTTTCTCTTGGTTCCAGTGGAAGGGAAATATTCCAGTTCACTTATTGGAGGCTATAAAAAATTTTATTCTTCCTTTCCCTACAGCAAGAATTACAAACATAAGTCACAAAACAGATTGTGTTAATTTTTAAAGCTTCCTCATATTTCCACCCTCATCAATTGTAAATAATATGCCTGACTATAAAATGGAAAAAGTTTAAATTTTCCACTTGCACATTTTGAGCTTTTCAGAGGTATTATACACTCTGGAAATAATAATAAAAGATACTAGGCTTTATACAACGCTTTTTGTGTTAGAAACTCATATAAACACTAATGCATTGATCCTAACACAGTACTTGATTGTGACTTTAAAAGGTCATGAGTTACTGCTGCTACAAGAAAGAAAGAAAGAAAGAAAGAAAGAAAGAAAGAAAGAAAGAAAGAAAGAAAGAAAGAAAGAAAGAACATTGGAGGGAGAGCTCTAATTTATAAATACTGTTTAAAAATATCTATATAAAAGTTGATACAGATAACTGGAAAAATTAAAATTACGGGGGGGGGGTTATTGTTAACTTTTCTCTTAACCTCTATTAGGTTTTTATTCCTTTATGTTTTTTCCTTTTATCTGTGAATTTACTTGAAGCCTGATTTCTTCTTAGATAAGGCAACATTTACTTTTAAGCCTTTAAACCTTTGAAGCCAAGAAAGCTTAAACCTGTGGTGATTTCTGGAATTTGTCATATTAACATGACAATACACATAATTAGTCATGAATTGGGAGATTATTCTTTTGCTTTTTAATTTAGTATTGGTGGTATATAGCTGTTGATTTTGATGAATAAAATGGTTGTGTGGCTTAATCTTCAGCTTTTTTTTTGTGTTTTTTAGGTTTATTCTTCAGTCCAAGGAGGTAATTCACAATCAGCTGTTAGAGAAACAGAAAATAGCAGAAGAAAAAATTAAAGAATTGGAAGTAAGTTTTGAGTGAATATTGACAGTAAATAGTCAACCTTTAGGGAAAAAAGTAATTATCTTGTTGTGTCATATTAAATTGCCTGCTAAAGTCATGCCGTTATTACTTTCAATTTTTTTCTAATTGTGGTTAGAGCCATGAAGCAGTCATATTAATGACAGTGTATAAGACAATAAAAAAAATCTCTTGCAACTGTAGGGAATTTTGAAGAAGATAGGATGCTCTTATCTTGAGTGTATTTTCTCTCTTGCCTTTGAATGAACGTATCTGTTTTTAAAAAACAAAAGTAAAACACAACAAATATTTAAACACTACATATTGTGGTGGTAGGGCGTGAACTCGGGTAATAATAACAGTCGGTAAAGGACCTTGATGTGTTCGTCATTCACACATTGTAGTTCCTGTAACAAAGCTTGGGTCTAGACCAGGACCCAGACCTAAGCTGTAATTAATTAACTATCTGAAGGATGGTGCTCCAGTGAGGAAAACAAGTTGTTACTATTTTTAGATAGAGAAAAATATAGGTAAGGGTAACTTAGTAAATCTGTGGAAAGTTGGAGTTTATTATTAAAATATCCTTATACATGAAGACTTTTGATGAGATACTCTTCTTGGGCTTTGGTGAAGTGCATTCTGTGTATAGTAAAAATATGTCTGGACAAAAAACTGGTTATAATTTCTTGGGACCAAGATTTCCTGAGATGGGGTGGGCACAGTGACTTCATAGGTCACTTTATCTAATTTGTGTGAGTGCTGTTTGAGGCGGCGGTTCAGAGTCTGACTCAGCCCTCTGCTGGATTGGCGAGGCACCCCCTGCGCCTTCTGGGGGTTTCTCTGGGTGCGGACTTGGCATGGCCTGGGTGAGCATGGAGAGTGCCTTAGGTTACTTAGGCTTATTTTTTGACTACTGATGATAGTTTAAACAAACATGATAATAGATTTGTAGTTCAGAAAGATGTATTATAAAAACAAAACAAATAAGCAGACACACAGAAAAACTGTTGTCCTGCAGTCACCAGGTGGTTATTGTGTCCTATTTTACCGTTTTTGTCAGCCTAGCTGTTCTAGACTGAGATTTTTATTGTCTAGTGTTTCCAAACGAAAGTGTCTTTATTCCAGGCACAACTGTTTCAGTGCGATTTTGCAAATATTAAGGTAAATATACTAAAAAATTGTTCTGATGAATAAAAAGCAAGATGCAAAGTAATTTGTATATAATTCTTTTATAATCTCTGTGTTGGATAAGTTATAACAAATATGTGTTAACATTTATACTTTTAAAAATTATTAAGGTAAAATTGCCACAGATGATGATTATAGCATGTTATTCAGTTCTGATGAATATTAGGAAATTTATTTTCTAAAGGTTTCCTTTCATATAGTCTCACACACTGGGTAAGTATCTTGATATCTGTCAGGTAATAGAAGTAGATTGGCTGGCTTGTTGGTATCTGTGTGAAATACTGATTATAGCTACAAAAAACTAGCAGAGTGAAACTCTAGCCTCCACCTTAGGAAGGTATTTTTTTCTTTTTAATCTTTCATTTTCACTGTTATTTATATTATAAAAGCAATATAATACATTATAAAAAAGAACAGTAAAAAAGTGAAACATGATAAAATGAAAATCCAACTTTCCGCTCTTTCCTGTCTGTCCCCATGTTGTCACCTCTGCAGTGGCCAAACTTTGTGTCGTAAACATATTCATGTATTCTCTTTCTCTCTCTCACATACACACACACACACACACACACACACACACAACACAACACACAACACACACGCACTTTTAAAAAATAATGAGTAATTATTGTGTATATACTGTTTTTCATCACTTGATAATTTATATTTCCACTTTAGTGTATAACTAGTTGATATTTAATTTCTTGCTTTACATTTCTTCTACCATTGTAGGTTCTTCATTACCTCAGCATTCAATTATTGTATGATTCCTATCTCTGCATTTGGTACACTCGCCAATACAGCCCTCACCCATATTGTTAATAGTATCACCCGCCGCAGACCTTTGCATTCTGCGGAGCAGTCCTGTGCTTTTCCACTCCCGTACCTGTGTAACTTCGTTACTTCAGCCTGAAATGCATGCGCGTGTACACTCACGTTCGCACTCATACACACAAACGTTGTTAATTGTAGTGTTCAGATTTCCTTGCTGATTTTTTCTGCTTATTTAGTTAGTTTTTGAGAGATGTCGCATATCTCCCTCTATGATGCTGTTTATCAATTTCTCATCAGTCTTTCGGTTTAGTGGGCAACGATGTTTAGAGACTCATCTGGGTGCTTCAGTGCTCGTCATCACTGTACACACAGTTCAGAGGACATGTTTCATTTTGCTTTGTATGTTTAAGAATTTCTCATCTTTTTTAAAGACAACATTTCACTGACTTCTGGCTTCCATTGTTGTGATTGAGAAGTCACCTGTCAGTCTGAGTGTCCCTTTGTTGTTTTTCTCTATGGCTCTTTTTAGTGTTCTTTTTCTTTCATGCTTTGTGCCTTCTCTTACACTGTTTGCTTCAGCCATGGAGGAATATTCTGTTTTTAGAACTCTCTGTGCTTTCTTTGTTTCTACTGGGTCTTTGTAAAATACCGTATTTTCCATGTATAATAACATACTTTTTTGCCCAAATTTTTGAGGGAAAAATAAGGATACACATTATACATGGGAGCAGATTATACATGGCAAAATACCATAGTTCCCTCTAACAGAGAAATTCTTCCTCTGGCCTTACCAGCTTCATCTATTAAAATCCTTAGCATCTTAGTTTAGGGCTGTTTTTCTTGAGAACCTTTTCCTGACTCCTCAGTCTTAAATTAGGTGTTTTTTTCTTGGTCTCCTTAGTTCCATAGCACAGTGTGGGAATTTGGGCATATGAGCCATCACTAGTCAAAGTAATTGCAAATATGGTTTCCTATCACTTGTGAAACTGGATACTGATTCAGAGCTCTAGGTTTTCCCAAGGCTCCCAGTTGTTGCCCCTCCTTTTAGATACATAGTTTCTTCTTCTGGGCCCTATTATTTCTTGCCAGTCTAACATGATTGTCTTAATCCTTTTTAATTATCATTAGCAGCATTAATTTCTGCCCTCAGGTTCCCTACAATTAATTTAGGGAGGCACAACCTGTACGTAACCCTGCAGACAAGCGTCAGGTTGTTTCTATTTACTGTGTATTTCATCACAGAAGGAGTAAGGTAGTTTTTGGTCTGGGTCCACAGGTCCAGTTTCTAATCAGAGCACTTAATATGGCCTACTGTGTATGTGCCAACAGTCTGTATAGATGACACTAAGAATAAACCTTTTCTGTGACCTGCTGCTGGTCTGATTTTGGTTCTCTAATTCGAGAGCACATTTTCTTTAGTATTGCATAGACTCCCTTTTATTCACCTCTGTTCTCACTGTTTATGTTTGCCCTCTCCAGATCCCCCCCCCCCCGGACAGTCTTTATTTATGAGTACAAAGCTTACTTAGAATTTCAGCTTTTGATAACTCTGTTAGGCTGTGCCTACATTGTCGACCAACTTGGTGGCTTCACCTGCTGGCCCTTTCTTCTTATGGAGCAGAGGTGGGGGTGCTATAAACGTGTCCTCGTGTAGCCCTGATAGGGAGTTCTGTTGCTTACTAGAAAGGTAAAGACAGGTACTGTTTTAACCTTGAAAAAATAGTCTTACTGTTTTTCTTCTCAAAACTCCATATTTATATTTTAGTGCCCCCTATGTTGGGTTATTCTTCACACTTTAATCATTTGAGTGGGACTGTTTAGGAACTGTTTTCATAACAGGCTCACAATATAGTAATGTGATGTAGATTTTTATCTTTCTTTTATGAAAATGGTAGATCAGATTTTGGGAGGGAGTATCACCATTTCATCCTAAAGGTGATTGATTAGTAGCTCAGCGGTGCAGATTCTAGTCAGGAGAAACTATAAAATGGTGGCTTTAGTATAATAGAGTAACCATGTTCTTTATGTCATTGATGGAGTTTTCTATTTTTAACAATATTGAGTTCTGGCTGGTGGCTCAGTTGGTCGGAGCATCATCCTGTACACCAAAAGGTCACAGGTTCAATTCCCTGTCTGGGTATATGCCTCGGTTGTGGGTTCAGTCTGCAGTTGGGGTGCAGATAAGAGGTGACCAATCGATGTTTCTCTCTCAAATCAATAAAAAATATCCTTGGGTGAGGATTAAAAAATTTTTTTAAATAAAAATAAAAATATTGATAATGCAACTTTTTAAAGAAGATGGCTGACTATATAATATGTAATACAGTATATGTTGTCATTAGAAAAGTACAAAGCATATTTTTAAAAAATGACATGAATTAATTGGAATTTGGAATTATGACCTCGAGTCTTACATCTTTGTAAAAATGATTTTCTTATTGAAATGTACAGTATGCTACAAAGAGAAAGAAGTCTTTTTTCTTTTTATTTTTGAGAAAATTCAGTTTAACTTAAAGTTGAGTTAAAACCTATTGATAGATTGAGTAGATATGTAGAGTGAGAAGTGTTTTTCAGTTTTTGGAGGTAATAAGGAAATAATTACTTGTGAACTTCTTTTGCAGTTAGGAAAACTTAGATTCAGCATTCGGATGTGCTGGGACTCGACTTCTGACCCCTTGCCTTATGAATCTCAACTATCTGGAATCCTTGCAATAACTACGCTTTCAGCGATGTATACGAATACATTTTGACCATCATACTCTTAGGTTCTCTCCCTTGTTCCAGGTCAGGCCAAACAGGTACTGCTAGGCTCGTCTGCCTTCAGTCTGAAGCCCACGCTGTATTTGAGGCACATGCATGTACTGGTTGGCCACTTTCCTTCCCCTCTGTCTCTGACATGGGTACCACCCCTTTTACCACTCTAGTTAGCTCAGCAATGACAGAATACAAATAAGAATAAGGAAACTGAGGATACTGTGGCCTGCGTAATGCCACTTCTGACGCAGAATGTTACAAGCCCAGGGTTGTGAAATAACTCTCACCCATGATACAAGTAAAATTTAAGAAGCTGTGTAACAGTCTTGACTCTTTCACAAAGATGACAGCTTTGGTTAGACAGTGGTTCCTAAAACAAGTAGGAAGAGTAGTGGCAACAGAGCCGGGCAGGAGTTGCCTGTGACACTCTGCAGTTGGCTGAGTTCTGAGATTGTGATGAGAAAATGTTTTGGAGGAGTTCTCATGATTGAGGAGATTTTACTCTGCCTGTTCAGGATCACTTTTTCCATAGCATGGGTGGTGACTGGTTGGCACTTGGATGGATGTTCAGTTTTTGCCCAAGTACTTCATTTTAGAGCTGGTGCTATTTTGCATATGATGGGAGCCTCCTTGGAGGGGAGGTTAAGTAGACATTACGATACGATAGACACTGATTCTTGTCCGTGTTTTCAATGAAGAGAGAAGGTCAGGTGAGAGGAGAGCCAGTGAATAGAATGTTTTTTACACATTAAACAAGAATCGTACCTAATAGTTCAACTGCTAGCATAGCTCAAAGTTTAGAATCCACTAAAATGTCAGTCATTTATTTATTTTGTAGTGAAGTATAGCATTTATGGAAGTACAGAAATATATATTAAAATACTTATGAGGTCTGTCCAGAAAAAGTCCAGCCATTGTTAATATAATGGGAACAGCTTGCTTGTCATTGATGTAACCTGGCAGTCAAGGAGAGTGGACTGGAATGTGCATGCGTGAACAATGAAGATTTTATTGTACTCGTCAGTGGGGGCTGTAGACATTGTTGTGTGAACGTGTGTACTGTGTAGCCATCACATTGAAAATGACTAAGTGAGCAGAACGACAAATGTGCATCTGCTTTTGTGTTGAGCTTGAACGTTCCTCCACGGAAACTGTTTGGATGATTCAGAAGGCCGCAGCTGTGGGCCCTGGTGACTGGCAGTTTCATCTTGACAGTGTGCCCGCTCATTTATCACATCTCGTGCGGAGTTCTTTGACGAAACATCAAATCGTCCAGGTGACTCAGCCCCACTACAGCCCAGATTTGGCGCCCTGCAACTTCTGGCTTTTCCCCAAACTAAAAATCACCTTTGAAGGGGGTGAGATTTCAGACCATCAGTGAGGTTCAGGAAAATGCGATGGGGCAGCTGATGGTGATTGGGAGAACTGTGTGAGGTCCCAAGGTACCTACTTTGAAGGGAACTGAGGCATCATTGTCCTATGTACAATGTTTCTTATATCTTATATCTTCTTCAATAAATGTCTCTATTTTTCATATTACATTGCTGGATACCTTCTGGACAAACCTCTTGTATAGCTTAATCAATCACAGAGCAAACCCCGGTGACAGTCATCCAGGCCACAAAATGAAAAACTGGCAGGACATCAGAGCCTCTCCTCAACCCTCCCTCCCTGATCACAGTGCCACCCTGCCTGTTCCCCTCCCAACTCCTGCTCCAACCTCTGTGATAATTACTTCCTTCTTTAAAAATACAGCTTTACTATCTATCTGTATCCCCAAGGCCGTATAATTTAATCTTGCCTGTTTTTGAACTTTACATGAACAAAATCACTGTATCTGTTTTTTTTGCCTTGCTGCTTTTGTGTTTGTGAAAGGACATCCACGTTCCTGCGGAGTGTGCTTTGCTCATTTGCATTGCTAATGTGGTGTTCCATTGTATTGCTGTACCATGATTTACCTTTCCAGACAGGCCGTTTTTACTCTTGCCAAGTAAAGGTATTCTCATAGAATGTTTGCACAGTTAGCCTCTTCGATTCTTGCTGAGGAGAGCTAATTTTTTCAGAGACATCGTCCCACCTCAACCCAGGAAAGTCTGAGTCCTGGAGAGAAGTACCATATGTATTCAGTGTCTCTGTGCGGAAAATTAGCTGGATGATTTCCACCTTCAGTGGTAGCTAGATAGCTGGACACCATTGAGTGTTTTTTGTTTTTTTTTAATTTCAAAAACTACAAGTTAGTAGTCTGTTTTTTGTTGTTCCTTTTTGGACTTGGGGAGTCTCAGTTGAAGTTTCTCTTATTGTCCCACACATTGGGATTTCAGATATGAATACTCATCTCTTTATAGAGTTCATTTGCATTCTCAACATTTATAAAAATGGATGTTTGTTAAAAATAGTTTTTAGTTATTTAAGACTTAAGTCTAAATGAGCCCGATGGTTGGAAACTGTAGAGTTCATAGTGAACTATATATATTCTCCATATCCTGGTGTCTCAGGGCATAGCGTAGCTGTGTAATCCTCCGCGGCCTTCGGTGAAGAACAGGCGAGGCCGAAAAAGCCTGCGTGCTCTCTGGTTGAGTGTTCTTCACTGGTTATACCGGGGTGGGCAGAGTGGGTTTACAGTTGTAATACAAATAAATAATATAGTGATTAATAAATAATAATACAAGAATAAACTGGCCTACTCATTACTTTTGCCCACCCCTGTATCATTGATACCTTGGTCATTGTCTCTGTGTTACGATTCAAGGGCGAATATTTGCCCAAATGTGAACTATTTGTGATATGTTTAATTTCCTCAATAGAGACATTTCAGGTCTGGTGTTCTCGAACTCAGATGTAAACATTTCAAATAGGTTTGCCCTACTGCCTAGACAGACTGTTTTATTTCTCTGTAAAATATATATTACAGATATTTTATACACACACTGCTTTGATTTGATGTGTTCACTGATGTACACCTTCATTTATGAAGAATTTACATTCCAATTAGCCCAGAGCTCAGCCTTTCGCATCCTGATGTGACACAGCCCAGGGATCCTTGAGCCCTTCCTTGGGATAGGGATAGGCCTGTACCCATACCGGCCTGTCCTTTGAATGCTTCAGAGGGTCGTTGACCTCAGCCTTCATTACTGTATGCTTTATATGGTCTGCACTTTTCTGTCTCTTACCATAAATATTTGTCCTTAGCCCCTTTCTTCCATGCTTGCCAGTTCCTCTGGTCATTTTCAGCCTGTTTAGAGAATAATTGCTTTTGATGAGTTAGACTTTGAATTTTTTTTTTTTTTTTTAGGTTATTGCATGCCTCCCTGCTCTTGTAACTAAACGGTGAGGTGAAGTTAATCTCTACACTTTACCCGAGATCTTCCAGCTCTCACCCTGAGCAGTAAATCACAGGTCTTCTCTAACCTGAAGTGATACTGGCCAGGAGTCAGTTGTTAGTACTCAGTGCAGATGAGGCTACGCCTGCATTAATGAGCACGCTGTGCATGTCAGCTCAGGAGAACAAGATCCAAACTGGTGTTTGAATGGTAAATAGAGATCTCCAAGTCTACTAGATTTAAAGCAGGCCATTCATTACCCTGAATTCCTATTTAAATACCTTCTGTTACGTTAGGAGTTCTGGATTCTAGCCCTTGCTCTGCTCTGAGCCTCCGTGTCGTTGTTTGTAAAAACAACAGGGTTGGGTTAGAATGTATCTAGGGTTACTTCTATTAAGTTTATCACTATAACCTCTTGTCTTTTATGAATTGCCACTTTAGGGGCAAAAATGCCCCTTCAAATGAAAAGATGGAGGGAGACAAAACAAAACAAAAAACCAGTTTTCTTTCATGTCCAATAATTACCTTAATTAAAAAAGCTAATTGGGATCTATTTTAGAAGCTAAAATAAAAGTTAATTGGGATCTATTTTAGAAGCTAAAATAAAATAAATACCCCCCACAGCCTTGCCTGCTAAAATGTGATTCGAGGTGACAGCGTCTCCTTTGATATCGTTGTAGTAGTTGCTTGAATTACTGAAGTCTCAGAGGCGTGTATGTGATGGCTTACAGATAGTTTATATTGGGCATCACCTGTTTTAGAGACAGTTTGGATAGAGTTGTGTAATAGCTTATTAACTCCACATACATAAGTTAAGATAACATATCTAGGAAGACATTATTATAGTCACTTGTGTTTATCCTGTACTCTTTTATAAATACATGATACTTAGAATATTGGCAAAAAATGTGCAGAAAATGTTGATAAATTATGAAATTCCTTGAATATACATGGCCATTTTTATAAGTGGTATCTTACTTACTAAGTTTTATAAAATATACTTTTATAAATTTTATTTTTAAAAAATTTTAATCCTCACTGGATGATATGTTTATTGATTTTTTTTTTCCCCCTGAGAGAGGGAGGGATGGTGGGGGCATGGGGAGAGAGAGATCATTGTGAGAGAGACATCCATCAGTTGCCTCTCGTATGCACCCCAGCCAGGAACTGAACCCACAACCTAGGCATGTGCCCTGACTGGAGATTGAACCTGCACCCTTTTGGTGTATAGGATGAGGCTCCAACCAACTGAGCCACCCAGCCAGGGCATATTTTTATGAATTTTAATTTGTTGATGCACATAGTTATATTACTTAGGGCTTTCTTATTTTGAGTTTACCATTTTATTTATTTCTCTGAATTTTCACTACATCATTTCAGTTATAGTATCTTGCTAATTATGATTAGTTTCTCCCACCTCATTTTGTCTTACTTTCAAATAAGTCTCTCCGTTGTCATCAGCATAATAAAAATATTTGAATTCCATCACTATTCATGAAGCCATTCTTTGGGTACATAATTATCTTGTGAGAAATTTTTCCGAAATGGACACACCATGCATTGTACTCCTAACATTTGTGCAAAGCAGTTGAGTTCATTTTATTCTGCGTTTGTTTTTAAGAAAACACATGTGAGGGTGGAACAGTAGTCCAGTCAGGAAGCATTATCAGTTTCCATGATGTTTTGTGCGTACTCTGTTTTTATATGAGACTCTAAAAGCTCAAACTCTGTGTGATGCTATAAAGACATGGAAAATGATTCTTTCTTAGGGTTGGAGGAAGTGATGACTAGTGTTTTTTTGCTGGTAGTATCTGATAATCCCCCCTCCCTTTAGCTATTCTAGGCATGTTTAGTTGTCAGGCGTTGTCGACTAAATTTCTAAAAATAACAAATAAGAGGGAGGCTGTTCTAAGGCTAGCTCTTGCCACTGTCTGTAATCTGTTTAATTTAGTTCCTAGGGAGAAAGGGCAAAAGGAACATGGTGCCATTCTCATTGAATGGATTTTTTGTTTAAAGTGCTGACAAGAACATTGTTTGAGCTCTCCCTTTTCCCAAACCCCATAGGGCTCATGCCCTCACATCCTCTTATGATTTGGAGCCAGAAGTGGGGCTCAGGGAGCATGCTCTGATCAGTGGTGTGTCAGAGATGAACCAGGCGATTGTGGTCTTTTGCCCACCTTTCAGCATGGCTTTGACAATAGAAGTGTGCAGTTGGCCTGTGAGGGAGAGGATGGTGGTTAGAAACGGGGGAGTTAGTTTGAGAATAAAGAAATCTTTCTAACTAGTACTCTCCCCTAGCTCAGTGTTCAGAGGGACTCAGGCGGTTGGACAGAATTGACCATGCTTGTGACTTCAGTGCACCTGCATGTCATTTTAACGCACTTCGCCAGCGTAAAGCTCTACTTAGATTTGGCTCTCGACCTCTGTGTGCCTTAACGTCTTCCTCATAATGGAAATAACTTTCTGTAAAGCAGAGCTATCCATCTAGTACTTGTTTGTAGAACCATTGAAGATCACTGAAGGAATGCTGTAAATGTCTTTTCTGTCTCCTGCTGTGAATTTATAGGTGGTGGGATGTGTGAAAACTAGGAGCAAATTTTCCATTAGATTTCTTGTTTTCTCCATTCTTTGTTGACTGACCTGAGGGCTTACTGATTTTTATACTCCGAAGTTGCATGTGGATTTTTCTGTATCTGATGTCCTAGCTGAAATCCTTTCCTTTATGCAGTTCTTTCTTTCTTTTTCTTTCTGGTCGGAGCCTGGCTACTTTAATACCAAAGGGGGGGCATGTTTTTATTAGAGATTCTTAGGGGGATGGGGTGGTCTTGGGAAAGCCCATGTTAACAAGGATACCGGTATTTACCCAAAGCTCTGGGATCTGAGCACTTGGACGCTGCAGGCTTTGGGGATGTTTGCTTTTAGGCATTTCTTAAGTTACCAGTCTTACTCTCTGATTGAGTGAAATAATCATTCTAACTGAACTGAAAGGTCTCAAATGTATAACTTAGAACAGCCGTGTTCAAGACCGTGTCTGCCCTGTGGATGACAAACTCCTGTGAGTCATGCGGAATGACACGTGGCAGCCCTTTAAATCGTTACAAGTAGTGCAAGACATATCATTTCTGGTCAGGTTTAATCAGCTCTAGAAATTTGTGAAGAAAAACATCAGTTTCCAGTCAGGGACTGGACTATGTTTGGAAGTCAAATTCAAAGCCTTCATTAATGGAGACTCTTATCTCTCTCTTCGGGCCTGAGAGGGGAGCCAAAGATGGGTGGTGTTGGAAACATAAGAGGAGGAAAGAGTTTCTGGTGCTGTAGTTGAAGCCTCTAGACTGGATCAAGTTTTGAACTGAATTGTAAAATATTGATTGTCTAAATTTTTAAGAATTGATGCTTTCAATGTTAGAGGCTGAACTTTTTTCACTTACAACTGATTTTTCCTTCTGTTGCAGGGACAAAACAATTCCAAGATTCGTGCTATAAGACTTTGGCCAACAATGATTGTTAGATAGGTCAGGAGTGAGGTGTGCGTATTTTTAAGAAGCATTATTAAATGTTTGTTGGTGTCTTGATTACACAGATTGCTTTGGGATTATGTCTAATTTGGAGGCTTTTTGTTCTTTTAATCTTATACAATAAGGAATTTGCAGTCTACTGTACTTACTGTGTGTCATGTACTGTTATAATAAGTCAGTGAAGGTAAAATTAGCCTGATGGCATGGAGCTTATATTCTGGAAGATTGGAGGGGAAACAGATAATACCAAATATTGTAGTTGATGAATGCTGAAACAACAACAACAAACCCAACACAGAATAAGGAGACAGAGGATAATGGGAATGTATAAGAATTTTTATATAGCATTGACAGGGAAGGTTTTACTGATAAGGTGACATTTGAGCAGAGGCCTGAAGAACAAGCTATGTGTACATCTGGGAGAAGAGGGTTCCAAGTAGAGGGAACAGCAAGTATAAGAACCTGGCGGTGGAGGCACACCTGAGATGTTGGGAGAATAGCAGGGAGGCCAGTTCAGCTGGAGCTGAGAGAGCTCGGTAGAGAATAGTAGGAGATGAAGTCAGAGTGGTATTGGGGTAATGATTCTATAGGGTCTTCTAGGGCATATGAAAGATTCTGGCTTATGCTCTGAAATTGGGAATATTTTTTTTTAAAATTAATTAATTTATTTTTATAGAGGGAAGGGAAGGGGAAAGAGAGAGAGAGAGAAACATCAATGTGCGGTTGCTGGGGGCCGTGGCCTGCAACCCAGGCATGTGCCCTGACTGGGAATCGAACCTGCGATGCTTTGGTTCGCAGCCCGCACTCAATCCACTGAGCTACGCCAGCCAGGGCGAAATTGGGAATATTTGAACCAGAGGAGTTACATGAACTGATTTACATTTTAAAAGGACCAGCCTGGCTGCTGTGTTAAGAATAGATTATAGGGGGCAAGGGTGGAAGCAAGGAGACCTGCTAGGAGGCTGTTGCATTATCAAAGTGAGAGGTTCATGTTGACCTGGACGAGCGTGGTGACAGTGGAGGTGGTCAGACTCTGGATATGTTTTAAGGTAGAACCAAGAAGATTGGGTGTAGGGTTGAAAGAGAGGACTCAACATTTTGGACCTTGATTAAGGAGTCATATACCTCCTTTCTCATTCTCCTGTCAGAGATCAAGAATGAGTTCATGGGAGAGGAGGCATTACACCTGGGCCTTGAAGGTCAGTTAGAATTTTGCTGGATAGGGCTGGGCAGAGGAGAGAGCATCAGATCAACGAACAGTGTGGACGAAAGTCTGGAAGTGGGGTGGTGGAATGGAGGGTTGGAGTGAGAAATGAGGATGGAAAGGGCCAAGGGAAAGGAGTTAAGGCTAAACTGGATGAAGTCAGCGTTGTTTCTGCTCACTGTTTGTAGGTGCTGCTTGTTCCGGCGCGAGTAGTTACTCAGTGCCAGTGCTATTCAGTCTGAGTGGTTTCACATAGCAGTCCGTGTGCGCCGGGCTCCACAGAGATCCACATATTGGGGCACAGGTGTGCAGTTGATAATTCACAGATCAGTGTTTCCTAGTCAATTTCCAAGTTTCAAAAGTAATTTTAAAAGCAACTTGAAAGTTTGGTTTGGCAAATTGAAAGTCATAGAACTGGGTTAGGTCAACTAAGGAGAAAAATTAGCTGTAGAAGGGCCGGACAAGGTTCATGGACCAAGTCCAAGAATACTGCAGCAGAATGTAAAGCTCTTGATAGGGGTGTGGAGAGTGCAGTGGGTCCAGAGAACTGAGTGAAGACCCATGTGGGCAGGCCCGTGCTGGGAAGGGGCCCAGCTGAAGGGATCAGATGGTCAGGGGGCTCTGTGGTTAGGGGGCTGTTCAGGCCCTGGTTTTGTGGTAGCACGTGCTGTCAGCTAGTTAGACTGGAATTGCAAATGCTTTGTGGCCTGCACTTGCTAGCACCGATCTGGAGCTGGCCAGGCCTGCTCTGCTGAGGTGGGCAGGTTTGTTCCCTTGGCAGGGACGGCAGAGGCTGACATCAAATTAGACTCAGAGCTGAGGGCTCTGTCTTTGAGACCATCTGCAGGGAGTGTTTGAACACTGTTCATTTACAGCACAGGAGACAGGAAACTCTGCCATGTGTCTGTAGTAATTTGAGTAAGATTTGAGGGAAGTGGGAACTCACGTGGGTGAAAGCAAACATGCGGGCTGGTTTTGAAGATTAAAAGTTCCCTGAAGGGATTTTGTCATAACTAATCCCTTCACTGTTCCCTGTATGCAGTCACACATAGGCATTTTCCTCTTCTCTTTCAGTGTATACTCGCAAAAGCTTCAGCCTTTGGAATATTTTTTGAGTTTGTCTTAATGATAAGTATTTGGCACTGCTTTTCTTTGCTCTGATATGCATAGTGTAATTCCTTGACATAATAATTAAGAATGTGATCTGGCAGTATTTCATCTTTCTCATGGTTGATTGTATTCATATATGTCTTTATCCAGTCATCTATCGAAGGACGCAGCAGCTGTTTCTGTGTCTTAGCCACTGCAAATAATGCTGCAGTGAATATAGGGGTATATATATCTTCGAGAATAAATGTTTTCAAATTTTTGGGGTAGATACCAGAAGAGGGGTTGTGCTGGATCATATGGTAATTCTATTCTTAATTTTTTGAGGCGCTGCCATACTGTTTTCCATAGCGGCTGCACCAGTTTATGTTCCCACAAGCAGTGAATGAGGGTTCCTCTTCCACAACCTCTCTGACACTTGCTATTACTTGTCTTGGTAATAGCTGTACTAACAGGCATGAGGTGGTACCCCGTTGTAGTTTTGATTTGCGTTTCCCTAATAGCTAGTGAAGTTGAGCATCTTTTTGTATCTGTTTTCCATTTGCAACAATGTGGATGGACCTTGAGAATATTATGCTAAGTGAAATAAGTCAGTCAGAAAAAGCTAAGAGCCATATGATTTCACTTGTATGTGGGATGTGAAACTGAAACTCATAGACAGACAACAGCATGGTGGTCACCAGAGGGAATGGGGTTGGGGTAGTAAAGGGTAAAGGGGGCCAAGTACATGGTGCTGGAAGATGACTTGACTTTGGGTGGTGGGCACACAGTACATTATGCAGATCGTGTATCATAGAAATGCACACTTGAAACCTACACACTCTTATTAACGAATGTCATATAATAAATTTATTTTTTAAAAAGCAAATATGAATTCCAGAATCAAATGTATATGAATTTCAACTCTGACTCTGCCACTTACTTCCACTTGGGTAAACTGCATTAGTATCTCTCAGCCTAAATATCCCGTTCTGTAAAAGAGCAACAGGAGTGTTGATGGAGAGGGACAATAAGTAACCCCTTTGTCTCCTGCCTACATGTGGAACCAACTGAAAGGCAGATTGATATAAACATTTTTGTATATTTTACCTTTATGACAGACAAAGATTGGGTTGAAGGATGTGGCTTTGGTTGTGCAGCAGTAATAATGGTTTCTAACGCTGTCCAGAATCAGGCATCCACATTTGATGAACTTACCCAGCAGATCTCTGGAAGTGCAGGACAGCCACAGGCCTGTCTCCACAGAGGCAGACAGAGCCTGTCTGTCAAATTCATGAGGAGAATGTGTTCCTTCTGCAAGCAAGGTAGATCTGGCGGCCAGGAAGGAGCTGAGCCACAGTCCTTTCCCAGACACGCTAATCAGAAAAGCCAGGAGACTCCCTGAGAGAAGATTGAGGAGGCCGGGACTGTAGCTCCTTAAAACTGGGGTGAGGAGGGTAAGCCTTTCTCCCTTACAAAAAGTACCCACCTACCTTGTAACCTAATACACATAAATCACTTGAAGCCATGCCTGGCACACAGTCAGTACGTGGTAAGTGCAGGGTTTTGTTATTTGCATGTGGTGGATGCTCAGTAGCTGTTTATTGATTGAGCATATTGCCACCAAGTACTTTTTTCTTTAATTTGGGAAAAAAACTAGAGATATACACATGTACACAGCTAATTTGACAAACACAGTTTTCACTGTTACAAGTTACAGTAATTTAACAAGTTATACAGTTACCTGTGTAACTTGCCATTCAGATAAGTCATCATTTTATAGTATTTACTCTCTTTTTGGCTTTTTTTTTTTAAAAATAAATAACACTAATGAAATTGAAGTCTCCTTTGTTACGTCTCCCCCAAATCCGCCTCAGTCTCATTGCCGTTCATCAGAAGTAACTACTCACAGGTGTTTGGATGCAGCTGTCCGTTCCATGTTTCACGGCATCTTCTTTTCAGCGAATGACAGCGTACAGCGGTGGGCAAAGTGGGGTAATGATATATATGGTTTACTCATTTAATTGCTGTAGGGTGTTGTTTTACAAGAACATTTAACTTTCTGTATTTTACACAAAGGACCCACTATTCATAGCTTCAGTATACGCCATGTAAGGGTGGCAGGAGGACCTGATGGCTCCTTCCACATGTTGCATGAAGATAGCCATTGGTAGGGCTAGTCAGTGGGCTTGAGGATGCAAGTGCCAGCAGGTTAGTGATATCTGTCGCTCTGAGTTCCTAGTAGCTATGGATTCCGTGGTGAAGTCATCTCAAACTTGGCGACCGCTGCCCATGTTTTAGAAATGGAGATCACATGTGTGCTTCACAGAACCAGAACTGTAATTAGTCAGAGAAGGAAAGGGAGAGCAGAGTGGGAATCCAGGAGTCCAGACTCAAGATCCCAACCACTGTATATCATTCTCCTTTACTCTGAAAGAAACGGGGATTCCTAGCACAGTTGGATGCTTTCAGTAGCTGGGCCTTCTAATTTTACTGGTCCTTTTCTTTTTTTTTTTTTTTAAAGATTCTATTTATTTTTAGAGAGAGGGGAAGAGAAGGAGAAAGGGAAAGAAACATCAATGTGTGGCTACCTCTCACGTCCCCCCACTGGGGACCTGGCCTGAAACCCATGCATGTGCCCTGACTGGGAATAGAACCAGCAGTCCTTTGGTTTGCAGGCCTGCGCTCAGTCCACTGAGCCGCACTAGCCAGGGCTACTGGTCCTTTTCTTATAAAATGATAAGCTCCTTAAACACCAGCTCTTTGAGGAAAGAGACTATAAGTGGCTTCTAAGTGGCCCAGCATCTGGAAAGTGAAGAAAGGGCAAAATGAAAACCACGCCTTGAATCATGTTTGCAAGGAGAAGTGTGCCAAGTGCTCTGTTATTACTCCAGTGTCATAAACTTAATTGGTGTTATGTCAGCTACTTAGATCAGAGCCAATAGCATATTAACCTTTATTCTGTTTGTACCAGCTCCATGGCAACTTGGGTGGGTGTGGAGTTAGGGACAAGTGGCGGCTGTGACGTCTGGTCTATAGAGTGATTTCATCATGATATGAGCCCTGCATCACCCCGGATGGAGAAATGTCACTGGGTGATGTGACCTGACCTCTCAGTGCCCCTCTGAACACTCAGAGTGGTATGAGCAAAGACCTTGGGTTGCTTGTCTGACCTAGAGGTTTAGCTTAGAGTTAAGAGAGCAGCAATTTCTTAGTGGTACTGACAGGTATAACTATGCGTATTCCTTTTCTCTTTCTTAATGAAAAGGAAGAGATGTGTTTTGATAGCTTTATAAATAGCCCTTTGATATCGGAGTGTATTTGTCGCTCTCCAGTTCTGCCCTCTGCTGACCTGTACAGATCAGCACAGGAGGTGCCGATGAGTCACTGTGCCCATGGTGGCTTTGAGATCTGGCTTATTTTCACTGTCTCCAGGCCCTTTTATGGGTTTCCAGTTGCCATATCTGTATTTTTTTAGCTGTATAAATATATTACTTGATTGGAAAGTAGTACTGTGATCACATAGACGTTTCCTTACCCTTGTTTGTCCATTGGCGCTCCCAGAGCGCCTTATTAACTGATTAATCTGAATGTTTAGTGCTTCTGCTGATAACACTCAAGTTAATTTTCAGAAACTGATTCTGTCGTTTTCTTCTTCCTGGCCAGTTTGTGTGTTACTCTTACGTGTTTAGGTGGACTGAAGACAGATTCGCTGTGAAAGTAACCCATGAGAAACCTGCCTTGCCATGCCTCTTTTTAAAACATGGACTCATGCTCTATTTTTCTCCTTTGTGTTGCAGGATTTTGAGAAAACCAGGAATTATTCTTTTTTTTTTTTTAGATGAGGTAAAATTCACAATGTTGTGTGACCATCACCATGTCTGATTCTACAACATTTTTATCACCTCTAAAAGAAACAAACCCCTTACCCACTAGGCGGTCCATTTCTCTTTCCTGCTAGCACCTGGCATCCATTAATCTGTTTTGTGTCTCTGTCGATTTGCCTATTCTGGATGTTCATATAAATGGATCCTACAGTATGTGGCTTTTGTGTCTGGCTTCTTTCACTTAGCTTAATGTTCTCACGGTCCGTCTGTGTCATACTGTATGGCATGTATCAGTACTTCACCCCTTTTTCTAGCAGAGTAAGAGTGCATCATACGGACGTACCACATCGTGTTTACCTGCTCATCAGTTGATGAACATTGGGGTTGTTTCCGCATTTTGGCTATTAGGAGTAAGCCTGCTCTGCACATTCACAAGTTTGTGTTTGAGCACCTGTCTTCATTTCTCTTGGATATATATATGTAGGAGTGGAATTGGTGGGTCATGTGGTAATTTTATCTTTCAACTTCTTGAGTAACTGCCAAACTGTTTTCCACAGCAGCTGCATCATTGTACATTCCCCCCAGTCATATTGGAGGGCTCTAATTTCTCCTCATCTTTGCTAACACTTATTTTCTATTTTTTATTATAGCCATTGTAATGGGTTTAAAGTAGTATCTTGTTGTTTTTGTTTGCATTTCCCTAATGACTGTTGAGGTTGAACATCTTTTCATGTGCTGTTGGCCATTAATGTATCTTATTTGGAGAAATGTTTATGCAAGTCCTTTGCTGGTTTTTAAAAAAAGGTTTTATTTATTTATGTTCAGGGAGAGAGGAAGTGAGGGAGAAAGAGAGGGAGAGAAACATCAATATGTGGTCGCCTTTCATGCGCCCCCTACTAGGGACCTGGCCCACAGCCCAGGCATGTGCCCTGACAGGGTCGAACCAACAGCCCTTTGGTTCCTAGGCTGGCACACAATCCACTGAGCCACACCAACCAGGGCCCTTTGCTAATTTTTAAATTGGTTTGTGTATCTTTTTGTTGTTGAGTTGTAAGAAAAAAGAAATTCTTGACTTGCTTGAATGGAGTGTAGGATCAGACCGACTTCACCCTTTTGCTGCCATACCTGCGTGCTGGCCTTGCCCCCACAGTTGAGTCAGTTACTCCTCCACGTCCAAGAATGCAAGGTGTTGCCCTTACTTCCTCACTCAATAGGCACACCCTATTCACCTTCCCCTTTACCTTGTCTACAGGCCAAACTCCACAGTAAATACTGTGGAGTTCATCTTCTTGTACTTGTAAGACTCAGGCAAGCTAAAGACAAACTATAGCCGTAAAATTTGGAGTCTAGTAGTTTTAATAGTCCTTGCTGCTTTGGCTTTCTGATCCTGGAGAAGCAAAGTAAAACAACATATATTGGGAAACCTCTTGCTTTTGTAAAATTTGTTTTCATGAGATTTCTTTATTATGGATTGTGTATATCTATTCTTCACATATGTTGGAACTTAGGAAAGTATTCTGTCTGGGCTGTAAGTTTTAGAGTTTTTGTTTATTTATTTATTTTGTTTTAGAAAGGAGTCGGAGCACCCAGGGCTGTGACACTGGGTAGTGGTCTCTGCACCCAGCTCCTGAAATAGACAGTTACTTGTCATGTTTATGACACTGTTAGTATGTTTATACTGCACACAATTCATAGCTCTGGCATTTAGTAGTCTCTGAAGAATATTCTCTTTGCTTCTTTATTTCCTGAATGAAGCATTTCAGCATTCTAATCATTTCCCTGGGAATTATTATTCTGACACTTCACAACTCTTGTGTTGGGCCTATGCAAAACCCAGGGTCTCATTGAAGGTAGCAGGCAAAATTACTTGTCCTGACACTGTAGTACCTGTGCTCTTGGGGCTAATTTGTGACAATTAAAAATATCAAGTAATCTTCCTTCTTGGAGTTTTTGGGTCAGGCCTCAACGAGCCACAGGGAGGCTGCTTGATACAGCGCCCCCCCATGCCCCGCCCCCCAGTGCCCCCAGCCGCCTCTGAGAGGCGGTCGCTGATTCTGTTTGAGCACATCCGGTGATTCCCAGAGATCGCGTCGTTTTCCTGAACTGCTCCTCTCTTGGTTTCCGGCGGTTTTCCTCCCGTTTAGTGCTGTTTGCTGGTTCCCCCTCATCTTTTCAGTCTTACTAAATGCTGACTTTCTGTCAGGTTAAGTAAATTGTGCTTTTTCGCTGGAATTTCAACCTTCTCATGGCTTTAAGTACTACCTGTATGCAAAATTATATCTTAGGAACTTCAGATCCAATCTAGTTTTCTTCTCACATCACTTGGATATCTTACCAGTACCTTAAATTCAAAATGTCTAAAAAACTAAATTCATAATGTTCCTTTCCAAACCTGATCCTTTTAGGAGTTATTCTTGGCCCCCCACCCCCAATTTCTGATAGCTAATGAAGGTTAAAGTACTTGGTGAAGAAGTCCTCTTGTTGATTTTTCTCATGAATATTTCTTAAATCTGTCTGTTTTCTCTATCTCCATTGCCACCAGTAAGATACTATTATCTCTTTCCAAGACTATTGCAATGGCCTCCTAATAGGTTTCTTAACATTCATACTTATATTCTCTAGTTCAGTGCTTCCTAACCTTTTTTATAGCACAGCACCCAGGAAGTAATATTTGCATGACTCATTGGGGTAAGTGTGGACAAAGGGTGCTCAAGGTTGGAGGCAGCTGCTCAGGGGCTTCGGCTGCCCTGCACCACGCCACCCTACCCCCCACCCCGGCCACTCCAGGAACGGAAGTCAGTATCTCGGGCACATATGTTAGCACTGGGCGTTCTGTGGGAAGCGCTGTTCTAACTCATTCTCTGTGTTGTAGCCAGAGTGTGATAGTTTGTTTTCAGTGGAAATTTGATTTTTGTTACTCCTGAATAAAACCTGGTGGCTTTCCATTATCTTCAAGGTAAAAATTAAATGTTTAGTATGCTGTAAGACCCTGCATGATCTGACACGATCTCACCAGTCTCATCCTTTTATATTCTTTCATTCTCATAGGTTCATACTCTCTCTCTCCTTTAGTCTCACTGACTGTCATTCAGTTCCCAGATGTGCCATGTTCCGCTTGTC
This sequence comes from Tonatia bakeri, assembly GCA_004024845.1. Lineage (NCBI taxonomy): Eukaryota > Metazoa > Chordata > Mammalia > Chiroptera > Phyllostomidae > Tonatia > Tonatia bakeri. Next base: position 83,609 of record PVIA01005955.1, on the reverse strand, counting down.
CTCTGTACATGCCACTCCATTTGCCTGGAATTGCTTGCTCCCCAACTCTAACCTCTCCACTTCACTCATTCCTGCTCATCCTTCAGAGTGAGTTCAAAGTGCTTCTGTGGTTTTCTTGATTATACCAGGTGTTTCCTCCATTAGACACTGTGCTTTTCCCTCAGAGCCCTCTAACAGTGGTAGTGAAATGACCATGTGTGAATAAGGGTGTGGGTGGCTTGCTGCTCTAATCCCAGTGCTCTTTGGGTCTGACATATCGGGTGCTCAGTAAATGTCAGGTAAGCGAATTATGTGTCAGTTCTTGGTGCTGGGGATGAAGCATTAATCATTTCCAACAAGATCCATGCTCTATGGAGCTTGCATTCAGATTCAGATAATGTATAAGCAAGAAAATATCAGGTAGCAAAGGTGATGTTTTAGGGAGTTACTCCTTTTAGTTGAGTAATCAAGGAAATCCTCTTTGAAAATGTAAAACTTCAGCTAAGATCTGAATGGAAAGCAGCAGTAAGCACTTAAAAGTATCTAGAGGGAGAACATTCCAGGTGGAAGTATAGATGGTACCTTAAGGTTGGAATAATTTTGATGGAGTTGTTTAAACAGCGAAAGGGGGAAAGAGGTATAATAAGATTGGAGTGCTTGGCAGGGACCAGATCTTGCAGGGCCTTATTACCCAGTTTAAGGAGTTTGGATTTTATTCTAATTGTCATAAGAAGACATTAGAGTGTTTTGAGCAGAAAGTAACTTGATTCACATGTTAAAAATTCATGACAAATGTTCAGGCTAGGCCGTTGGAGCCTGGGACTAGGATGGTAGCTGCAGAGCTGGGTGGAAAGAATATGATTTAGGAATATATTTGGAAGTCAGTTAAGAGTTGCTCATGCATTGAATGGGGAATGTGGGGCTTGATTTAATTTGTATATCGACCGTATACAGATTTGTTTAATCACACAGATTTGTTTAATTGGTACACAGAATATAAAAAACTGGGCTAGACTCAGGAAGGGGGGGTGAAAATTGGTGGGAGAAATATCCATAGCTTAAGATATGCAGATGACATCATCTTACTGGCAGAAAGTAGCAGTGATTTGAAAGGACTTCTGATAAAAATGAAAGAAGAAAGTACCTAAAGCAGGACTGCGTTTGAACATCAAGAAGACAAAAAACATGTACAGAAGAAATATAGCTTTAACCCAGACAATGAAGATACCAAAGTTGTTGAAGGTTTTGTTTCCCCTGGTTCAGTCATCAGTTCAGATGGAGACTGCATGCAGCCAGGAAGTCAAGAGAAGGCTGAGACTCAGAAGGGCAGCAATGGAAGAATTAGGAAAGATCATCAATAGCGAAGATGTGTCGTTAGAAACCGAGGCTAAGGTCACCTGCACCCTTGTGTTCCCAGTTACTATGTATGGATGCAAAAGTTGGGTAGGGAAGAAGGCTGATAGGAAAAAAATGATTCATTAGAGATACGGTGTGAAGGAGAGCTCTGCAGATACTCTGAACTGCCTGGAGGATGAGCAGGTGAGTTCTAGAGCTAACTAAGCCTGAGACATTGTTGAAGGCCAAAAAAAAAAAAGAAAGACAGACAAAACTGAAGCTGTTGCACTTGAAGCAGAGTTCTTTGGAAAAGACAGTAATGCTGGTAAAAAACAGAAAGCAACAGGAAAAGATGAAGACCACATATGAAATGGACTGACTCCGTAAAAGAAGCCATAGACGTGAGTCTGCACACAGGAGCGGGGCAGGGCTGTTGAGGACAGCGCGCTGTGGACGTCACTCATTCTCACAGTAGCTAGGAGTCAGAGCCGACTCGGGCACATAACACATGTAGGGTTAAAGAGAAGAAAACCATCAAGGATGGCTTCTGTTTTCGTTGGTTTGTTTCTTTCCGTGGTTTTTAAGTTGAGCAATTGGATGATTTTATTCACCAAGACAGAAGACTGGGAGGGGATGAGGGGACCGTAAGTCAGTTGTATCTGTTTTAGACATGTACGTTTGGGTTTGACATCCAAAAGGATACGTTTTGTAAGCAATTGGATGTATAAATCTGGAATTCAGGGGAAGGTCAGGGTTGGAGATAGAAATTTGAGAGGCACTTAAATTAATGTTTAAGCTGTGAGACTAGATGAGAGTCTCTAAGAGAAAGGGTGGATGGGGAGAGGAGTTCCAGGACAGCTTCCTGGAAAATGCCAGCATTTTGAAGTTGAGCTGAGGAGGAGAAGGCAGCAAAAGAGAACTTAGAAGGTGGGTAGCCGTGATGTGGGAGGAAAACAGGAGTGTGGCATCATCAGGGCTAAGAGAAGAAAGTATTTTAAGAATTGTACTGAATGCTGTTGATGAGTAAGAATGGGTAGAGTAAGGAGAGAACAGAGAAATAACCGCTGCTTCGAGCAACACGGAGCTCATTGGTGAGCCGGACACAGTCAGCTGAACGGAGTAGATGGTCCCCACTGGAGAGGGCTGAGGAGCAAATGGGAGTAAGGAGGTGCAGGCAGCTACTGAAAACAAGTGGTTCGAGAAGTTTTACTGAGAAGAGGAAAGGAAGGGGGCAGTACCTATAGGAGAATGTGAGGTCAAGAAAGATTAAAAAAAAAATGCTTTGCCTCACCGAGAAGGATGTTACAGAGAAATTGAAGATTAAGAAGAAAGAGAAAGGATAATGTGGGAGTGGAATTTTGAGAACGCACATGGAGGTGGACAGCACCTAGGTGGAAGGGCTGCATTTTACTAAAAGCAGGGACACTCCCTCCACTTCAACAGTAGGGAAGGAAGGGAGTCTGCGTGTACATGGAGGGTGGTGGATGGCTCTGGTAGTGAGAAGAAGAGGGTATTCTTATCAGATCGAGTGTATTTTCTCAGGGACCTGGGAGAGCGAGGGGAGAGAGTATGGGGGATTTGAGGACAAGGTCTGAAAAATTTCCAAACAGTGTTGAGTGCCCATTCGTGGTCCTGAATTAAAGGGAATCGCTCAGCACAGTTAAGTGTTTTTCTCCAGCAACATTCAGCTGTTCAGGTACAAGTGTGGAGCAGGTAGATGGTTGGGTTTAACTTGGGTTGGCATTTAGTCAGGCAAGTGAAGCAGGAGAGAGGGGCAGAAGAGAAGAGGGTGTGTAGAAGGGGGAATATACATCAGTGATGGACTGTGGAAGCTAAACAGGGTGGGAGAGGGAATGGCCACGGGAGCATAATGGATAATGAAAAACTTAATGGAAAACTTCAACCTCATGACACACCGAGTGATGAGGCTGAAGAGGTGCAGGAGAGTCACCAGACGGAAGGGACCTGAAGAACTCTGTAGCAGTGGCGGTGGTGCAGCTGCTGGTGTTGACTAGATCTCTAGGGTCTGACCATGGGCCGGGTCCCTGAAGTGGGGTGGAGTAAAGTTTGTGAGGGACGACGAGGAGTTGATGGATGATGGTCCATCCACATTCCTGTTGGAATTGCAGCAGTGGCGGGAAGGAAGACAGTGAGCCATTGGTGAGTGAGGGCCAGCCAGGGATGTTGGTGAGGTTGCAGCAATGAGGCTGGGAGAAGACCATGGTAGAACATGATGCCGCAAACTTGAAGAACCAGGGTGTTTCGGGGGAAGAGGAGGAGAGATGGTCTGGCAGTTGGCTGAAGGCGATAATGGAAGAAGGGGTGGATGGAAATTTAGCTTTCATTGGAAATTAAAAGTCTCTGAAGTCTCTAACTGTAAGGACTCGGTTCTGCTTTTCGAAAGTCCCTCCTTTTTAAGAACAGAGATTTGCAAACTGTAGCCCGCTGCCCAGATCTGGCTTGCTGCCTGTTTTTAGAGCGCAGCTGTCCGCATGCACGTACGCCACCTCCATTTGCATCGCCTGTGGCTGCTCCAATGGTAGAGCTGAGTAGTTGTGACAGAGAGGACACCACAAAGCCAGGGATATTTACAATCTGGTCCTTTAGAGAAAATGTTTGCTGACTTCCACTCTTGAAGAGTGGGTCTCAGACTTCAGTGTGCCTCAGGATCACCTGGAGGACTGTGAACACAGATTGTTGGGCTCTGCTCCTGGAATTTCTGCTTCAGTGGGTCTGAACTGGGGCCGAAGAATGTGCATTTCTAGTAAGTTCTCAGGTGTTGCTGACACTGCAGAAATTTCCAGGGATCTCACTTTAAGAGCCATTGCTTTAGATAGTTAAGGTAGTAGTCAGGTTCCTTCTTCCCTTAATCTTTTCTGAGCCACACCTCCCTGCCTACCTCAGCTGTTACCGCTTGCCATGATTTACTGGCTTGTCTCGTCTCTTTTAGGCCTGGTGCCCACAAAAGTCATCATTCTGTGAATGAAGCCTTATCAGTACCATGTGCTTCAGAGCAGGCGCCCCTCCTGGCTTTCCACTTATCCCGGAGCTTGCTTTCTGCTTTCTTCCCTGGGTTGCCTGATGGGCTGGACTGCCTGTGGGACTTCAATGAAGCAGATGCGTCAGGGAGAGCAACAGTAGGGAGAGATCACCTAAACCCTAGAGGGACTAAGGGGCCGAGCACTGTGGTTTGGAGGAAATAAGAATTTTCCGCACCAGTGTGTCTCTGCTGTGAGGTGCTTGAGTAGTGTAAAGGTTTCATGGGCAGATTGAGTGTCTTATCATTTGGGCGTCTGACCCTGGACAGTGCTGGTGTCAGGGTCTCAGCAGATAAAGAACACCTCGGAGAAAACAGGGTCAGCCGGCCAAACCAAGTCTTTACCCTTGTTTTTCAGCAGAGGAGCCACTTAAAGATATTCTGAGAGCAGTTTCTTTTCTTTAAAGATTTTATTTATTTTTGGAGAGAGGGGGAGGGAGAAAGAGAGGGAAATATCAATGTGTGGTTATGTCTCAAGCACCCCCTACTGGGGACCTGGCCTGCAACCCAGGCATGTGCCCTGACTGGGAATCAAACCGGCAACCCCTCTGTTAGCAGGCCAGCACTCAGACCACTGAGCTGCACCACCCAGTGGTGAAAGCAGTTTCTAAAAGTTGCAGAGACAGTAACTCCTCCTTAGATTTCTCTCTATTCTACTGCTCCCTTCTTAAAATTACTTTCTCTTTCCGTGAGCTTGTTTTCTAGTCATATATAGTTCAGAAGGTATATCTCATAGCCTAGCTGCATCCTTAATGGTGAAGTGGACATGTGTGCTTGGGTCAGTGGTCTCTTAGCTTTCCAGTCCCGCTCAGGTCTGGCCTGGCCTGCCTCTGGTGAGTATTCCTTGCCCATTTGGCCCATCGCAGCCCTTGCACTTCCCGAGCTCCGCACAGCTCCTGCTTGCTGCAGCTCAACCCGACTCGGTCTTGTTTCCCTTTGTGACTTCTCTGTGGCCCCTTGTTACCTTTCTTTTTTTTCTCTCCCTGCTCTTGTTTTCCCACCTTCTTCACGTTTCACCACTTGTCTGCCAAGGTGTGCCTCCTCAGCCCTCAGTGCATTCTTGGCCTCTTGCTAAAGGTCCCCTCTGTTGGCACTGGCACCCTCTGACCATTGTACAGTTCTGCAAACCAAGACAACGCAAGAATCATTGAGGACCTTGGGTTTTTAATTTGGAAGTCTTGGGAGAGACAGTGAGAGGGTAGCCTTTGCTTCAGGTGTTAAAATTAATAGTAGTAGAGCTTGAAGTTGGCAGTTGTCCGCAGAAGCTGGGGATTCAGCAAAGGAAGAAAGGAGTAGCTGGGGTAGGTCAAACTCAGGGTCTGAAACGTGGAGTGCAGACAGAGGGTGTCTGAGCACAGACCTCACAGATGTCAGGGGCAAAGAGAACCAAGAGCCCTGGGTCTGCTGCCCCTGTAGCCTGGATTGGGGGCGGGGTCGAGCCAGAGGTCTGCTTTTTTCCACCAGGTTTCCCCCTTTGCCAGGTTCCACTGTCCGTGTCTCATTTATTGTCTTTTAAGACAAGAGGTCATTTTAAGGAAGAACTCTTTGACTAGAGAAAAAATGGGGGAGTAGGGACACTGGTATTGTCCAAGTCCTCATTTTACAAATGGAGAAAAAGAGGAGGAGGGGGGAAACTCTCTTCTGTACCCCAAGATGTGACAAACAGGAAAAATGTTAATTTAGAGAAAGAGAGGACAAACTTTCTAAGGAAAAAGTCTGTAGAGCTAGCATCACAAGATGAATTACCTCAGGAGTCTATTTGAGGGATGGAGTGAGTCATGTCATGCAAGTTCTAGGGACTTGGGCCTCTTCATTCCGTGAGAGGATGAGAATGAAACACCAGCCCCTCGGTCTGACTCCCTGAAAGAAGAACCTCAGGCTGATGAGCAATGAGCCCAACAATTTCATTTTCCTGCCACGCTGGGCCCCACAGGAAATCTCCAAATTTCGCATCGGGACAAGGCCCCACAAGAATGTCGCTGCACCGAGATTTGTGGTTTGGTGCCATTAGAGAATTTCCTCGGGAAAGTGTTCTGAAGGAGATTGCTCATCAAGACAGAAAAATGCTGTAGCGAGGCCAGCACATGCCTTCCCAGGACTCCTGGTGGAGGTTTGGGGTTAAAATGCCTCCTGGAGTTCATGCGGCGTAGCCCCTGGTCGCTCACAGCCGCCCCGTCACTGCGCAGTTCCTCCGGGATTTCCCACTTCAGCCTGTGGGGAATTGGGATGGTTTATGGTCCAGTTTCACAGGCTGGCCTGATAAGGCATAGGGCCTGTTCTGTTTGCGGCAGTAAGGCACTGATGTTTTAGACCCATGTATATCCAGAGGCAGAGGTTAGAGGGTGTTGCCAAAAACTGCAAACTGCTGTGAAGGAGAACGGTCAGTTTTTCCTTCGCTTCCTTTGGTGGGTGTTCCTTGGTCATTCGAGTCGGCAGGGAGAACTAAAAAGGAGCAGTGTGCATACAAGTAAATCAGTGAGGCGTCATTTCCCGTAATAAACACAGTCACTCAACAGGTATTGTGCATTCCTAGTATGTATCATTCATTCTTCGAGACTCTGGGACGGTATCAGCAAACAGAACAAAGTCCTGCCCTCATCGCCTTTTCTCGTAAGGAAGGACAGGCAGACAAACTCTGCTTCTGGTGTGATGGGAGCTGTGGGGGCAAGTCAGGATGAGAACAGGGAGTTTGGCGCGGCACGTAATCAAGGTCTTTCCCATAAGGTGGCACTGAAAGGCCCGAAGGAAGTGACGGTCACGCGGCACGGCAGGTAAACTGCGGGGACAGCTGGCCACTGTGGCTGGAGCTGGTGAGGGAGAGGGAGTTGTGGGCGGGGAGGTCAGGGAATCAGCTGAAAACAAGGCTATGTGGCTTTGCCTTTTACTTTTGAGTAAAACCCATTGGTGCATTTTAAGTATTAAAAGATGACTCTGGCCACTGTGGAGAAGAAACTGAAGGAGGGGTGGTCAAGGGTAGAAGAGAGGAGACCACCTACGAGGCTGCTCATTAAGGTGAGATTCTGGATATGTGTCGGCATAGTGTTAACAGGATTTGTTGGTTGGATGTTGGATGTGACAGAATAGTCAAAGATGACACTGAAGTTTTTGTTTTGAGCAATTGCAAGAACAGAGTTGTCATTTACAGAAATGGGGAAGGCTTAGGTCCACGCAGTTTCTGGTTTGACAAAGTAGTTTTAGGAAGAAGCTGTGGAGATCTAAGGAGAAAAAAGTTTGACCTAATGATTGGTTCTTTAATTTTCTCCATTCTTTGGCAGCCTGGTTTGTGTTTGGGTTCATTCTGCCACAGTTCTGGGGGGAGAGGTACGGGCCCTTACCTTACCCATGCCTGTGCAGTTTGGCGTGGTTGGGGGCTGTGTGTCCAGAAGAGCCTTGGGGTAGGTTCTGTCTCCGGGGGCGTCCCTCATTTTGGGCGCTGTGTTGGTTTCCTAGGGCTGCATGGCTAATTACCATAAATTGGGCGGTTTAAGGCAACAGAAATTTATTCTCTCACAGTTCTGGAGGCCAGAAGTCCAAAATCAGTGTTGCAGGGCACTGATCCCTCCAAAGGGCCTACGGAAGAATCTGTCCTTTCCTCTTCTGAGTTTCTGGTGGTTGCTGACCATCCTTGGCCTCCCTTGGCTTATCAGTGCAGCCCTCCACTCTCTGCCTCTGAAGTGTGATGAATGGCATTCTCCCTGTGGGTCTGGGTGTCCCTCTGTCTTCATGTGGCCTTCTTATAAGGACACTAATACTGGATTTAGGGCCATGACCTCATCTTAACTTGGTTACATCCTCAAAGACCCTATTTCCAAATTAGGTTACATTCACTGTGGAAGGGGTCAGGACATCAACATACCTCTGTATGAGACACGGTTTTGGTCTGGATTTGATTATGAGGGTTTTTGGAGTTTAGGCACGCATGAGGATGAGACAAGACCTGTCGAATTACGGTTAGAAAGCAGGTCCCTCTGTGCTAGGGATGCTCCATCTGTTGGGATGAAAAAATTCTTTTTCATATTTGGCAAGTTTAGTTAAACCAAAGATTTAAAAACAGACAAGTTCATTTTGCATTATTTTTTGAAACTTGAACAGGTAGGACATGCAGTGGTAAAATCATGAAAACTCATGTAACTGGAAGTGGAAGACAGAAAGAATAGACCTTATAAAGACTTTTAAAGATAAGAACTACTTTGATTTTGATCTGAATTGATTAATTTGATTGTCCAGAGACCTGGGCAGTAGGTAGAAAATTTCTTGCTAATGTTTCAAGTTTGTGGTTTTGCCAATTGGGGTGGCAAGTTGGCGGCGATAGAACATGCACACCTGGGCCCCGAGCCTGAGCCTGAGCCCGAGCCCTCGAGGACTGGCCACTGCAGGGTGCAGCTGTCTCCTCCAACAGCCTTTTCCTTAGATTCCCACAGGGCCGGATGCTACATGGCATTCACTGTCTAGCTGCTGCTCCCCTTCTGTGCGACACCCAGTCCATGAACATTCTTCAGTGGTGTGTCAGGAGTTACTAGATTTCTCTCTCTCTAACTCAGGGTGGTTCATCAAAGGAAGTTTAAGTTCCCACTCTGACACCACAGTGGTAGGGCTCTGTCGGGTTCAGCGATGTGATTAGACAGACTCCTTTAGCAACAGCACGCGTTCGTGGCCGTCGGATTACAGTCACTGTTTCTGTGGGGCTCCTGTTTGTTAGGGATTGTGTGCCGGTTGGACAGATGGGAGATGGGTAAGAGATATGACTCTTTCTTGTCTTCAGGAAATTTGAAGGAGAAGACAAACAGGAGTTAGAGGTTCACACAAAAACTGATAACGATTTGTGGATGCCACAGCATTTGGAACCTACAGGAAAGCGTCTGTAGATGTCTCATTTATTAGGTGTTTGGGCAGAGAGCGGAGAAGTTAAGAGGCAGGGATATGTAGAGAGGTTTAGTGGTGTAGCCTTCGAGCAACAGAGGTTCAGATTTTCCTGCAAGGCCTGTCAGACCAGGCTGCTCGCCTGTCCTCTGCCCTAGCCTTGCCCTGGTTGCCCTGGGTCTCCTGGGCACTGTTGGGGGTTGGGGGGCATGAGGCCGCAGCTACGTGCATGAAGGGGAAGGCTTGAGACAAAGGCGCTGGCTGTGTCTGGGCTGCCTGGGCCCGGGCTCTGCATTGCTCGCCCCAGTGTGGCTCAGTCACGCACATCCTTGGAGGGGGTTATTTTGAGTATTCCTCAAAAAGGAAGCCTTCATTTCATGTCTGTTAAGTGGGAATGCAGCCACAACTATGTCCTCAGGGCAGGTTCCAGTGGTGAAGCCACCATACTTCTAGGGTAACCACAGGGCAAATAACGCACAGACATCATTTCCTTTGACTAATCTTTTGTAATACTGGTCCAGATGTGGCTCCTGAAAGTGAAGTTCTTTGTCTAAGTTGAGATTCTAATTTAGTACCCAGATGGGGTAGGAGGTGAACTTCCTAAAGGCCCATGTTACTTGGTGTGTCATTGTCCTGGATTCCCAGCAGGCAGCAGTTTCATTAGAAAAGCAGATTTTATCATGACTCATCTGCCTTGGTGAGACGTGCAATACAGCTTTTTAGGACTCAGACCTTGTCGTCTCGCTGGACAGAGCAGGGGGTACACCATCCGTTCTGCAGAGGTGGTGGCTACAGGGCCTGGCTGGGAACATGGAAAACCTTGAGACAGTCTGTTGTGGGGCCGGAGCTCTGTCCTGGAATTTCCTGGCCTTTGTCTGGTGTAACTTCATGAACCAAGACGCCTGTGTTTAGAGCCTGCTTCCTTCTGGGGGAAGAGAGCTGCTGCCTTCCACAGCACTGTGCTTTCTGTGCCAGGCGACCTCCTTCTCGTGGACCAGGGGTCAGGGGAGCACTTTGGGCAGGTGTGTGGCCCTGGCTCCCAGTCAACAATATTCTCCTGGAAGTCACTGGTCACAGAGGAGAAGCCATGACCATTGGGCATAAAAGTTGCATCTGCCAACCCAACCCATTCACCCTGACCTTTGTTTCTCTCTCACATTGCAGCAGAAAAAATCCTACCTGGAGCGCAGCGTGAAGGAAGCTGAGGACAACATCCGGGAGATGCTGATGGCCCGAAGGGCACAGTAGGAATCCTTGAGGGGGCACTTCTCCTACTGACCCCACCCATTCCTGGCAAGGACAAGGGGCTCATACAGGAAAATGGCCTCTGCTTTACCCTGATGGACATTTTATCTGGATGGTCTGGTAACCCTATGTTTTCTATATCACCCTGCACCCCTATCAAATCCCAACCCCGCGGTTTTTATCCCAGCTCTGCCTGCCACCCCTGCCTACGATACTCCCCTCCCCACAGGGGGAGAGTCATAAGCTCCCAGGAGAGAGAAGATGGGAGCCAGGACAGATAGGGGCGATCTGCCCACATCCCCACGAGTCATGCTGGTCAAACCAATAAAAGGCATCTGTGCCACTCTGCTAAGTCTTTTCGTAAACTGACGGGTGAGAACAGAGAGGCAGAGACTACCTCCCCCTCAGCTCCTCCCTGTCCCTCTCTGGCGCTGTGGCCCACACCCTTCTGCACCAGAGCCTTCCCCTCTTCTCCCCTCTGATCATTTGAGTGAACTGCTTAAGCTCAGAGCTGCCTTGGAATGCGCAGATCTGAGAAAAAGGAGACCAGAGCATAGCTGAATTTAAGTGAGCAGGACAGCAGTTCCTTGGTGGCAGCTTGCCTAAAGATTCACTGTTTCCTCCCAAACACTCGAAAGAAAATCTAGTAATAAACCAGCAGCACCTCTGAGACTGTCTCCCTTTGGTCAGGGTCATAGGAGGACACTACAATCCTGAGGCTGCCTGGAGGCTTGGGGGCAGTAGTGTCTTGAGCTGGCTTCCAAGGGCTCGGGGGAGTTACTCAATTTTTAGGAATTTTGTTGCAAGCCATTTGTTAAACACAGCCATTGTTAAAAATTAAATTATGTAATTTACAATGATTAAAGACCAAGGGTAGTAAGTATTCAGAACATATCCCTTCCTGAGAACTGAGTCTGCCCGCGATCTGTTTTCGAGTTAGCGATCTATTGCACCTGAGTGGGGGAACCGCTGCTGCACAGCAGGGTGCTCCTGCACTTCTCTTTCCAACCCCACGATCGGGATGTCATGGTAGCTTGAAATCAGCTGTGGTGGACCAGTCACTCCATGGACATCAGGTGATGCTGAAGACTCATGGCTTTTTGTGTGTGTGTTCTTTAAGAGAGAGCTGGTAGTTAAAATATTTATAAGCACATCACTATTCAGAGGGAAGGTGGGCAGGCAAAGGTAGCCAGGGAACTGTCACCTGCAGCCTCTTGGGGTTGGCGCGGCAGGCCCATATGGAAACTGACTCGCTGCTTCGGCAGCTCAGCGCCACCCTGTGGCCAAAGCCGAAATGGGTGGCCTGGCTGGTTTGAATTATGACAGCCCTTTCCCTCTCTCCCTCTTTCCCTCTCTCCCTCCCTCTCTCTCTCTCTCTCTCTCTCTGGCTGTGTGTTGGGAGGGCACAGCTTTGGGTCTAGCCTGCACCCTGACTGTGGGCTCCTGCTCTGCTTCCTGGCAGGAGCAGCCCAGTTGGGAAGAGGCCCTTTCCTAGGCTCTGGGTAAAAGTGGGCATGGCTTGCCGGCGAGCACATCTTTGAGTGGGACTAGGGAGGGCATGCTAGCTTGGCCAGAGCCCTGTGACCTGGTTGACAGCCACCCAGCCTCAGGACCTGCTTTCCTAATGACACCCACCCTGTCTTACAGCAGACAGAATGAAAAAGTGAATACTGGAGAGTGGCCACTAGCAGGGCTTAAATTTTATCTGGAATAACACAGACAGCTGAGGTTTAGACAAATTTATTGAAACATAGAGGGTGTTAGCAGAGAAATCATTCAGTAGTATGTTACATTATGCCACTATCTTGAATGTATAATTTAAAAATTTTTTATATATATATATTTCACAACTAAGCCTTTGGCCAAAAACAAAACAAAAGGAAGGTCATTTAGCACATTTGTGAAAGGCCAACAGGAATTGGATTTTGAACATTAGAAAGATCAAGCCACTGAATTAAACAGCAGCAACCCCTGCTAATCTAGAATCCCACTGTGTCGAAGGTAGAAGTGTCTGTGTAGAGCTAGTCATTTATTTCAGCAATCAGAGGAGATGGAGGCAGGCGTGCCTGTTGGTGGTGGCCGCAGAGCTGGCAGGATGGCTGGGCCGGGCCGGTCAGGTGAGCATGTCCCAGAGACAGCAACAACAGAGAGCAGTCCAGCAGGCGGTGAGGCAGGTGGATGGGCCCAGGTCATCCCTTCTTTGGTCTTCCACCACGTACACTGGAGTGGGGAGAGGGGAGGGTGAGAACGAACCTGGCACAAACCCTGCACCCCACAGAGCCCATACCTCTCGGGCTAGAGGAGGGCCGTGGCACAGAAAGCCATTGAGTGGGCCGGGTGCCTTTCCACTTATGCCATTATGAATGATGAGAGGAGGAAGGGAGGCTGAGCTCCTCAGTTGCTCTCCCTCCTCCTCCTCTGGATACTTATCCCCGCAGCAACAAGCACTGAGGAACCCATACAGCCGCCTCGCACCAAGTCGGCCCGAGTTGAGATAAGAAATGTCCATTGCTGCCTGGCTAGCACTGGCTGACCCACCTTGGTTTATAAACCAAGCAGCATTCTGTCCTGTAGCCTATAGGGGGCTGGGGGACATTTCTTCACATACAGCCAAGCTCTGTCCCAACAGTGAGAGTAACCAAAATCTCCTAAAAGGGAGTTTTAGTCCCTAAAAGAATAACCAAGAATCTGCCCTGGCTGGCGTAGCTCAGTGGATTGAGCGCGGGCTGCGAACCAGGCATCGCAGGGTTTGATTCCCAGTCAGGGCACATGCCTAGGTTGCAGGCCATGTCCTACAGCAACCGCACATTGATGTTTCTCTCTCTCTCCCCCCCCCTCCCTCTACCTTCCCTCTCTAAAAATAAATAAATAAAATCTTTAAAAAAAAAAAAAAGAATAACCAAGAATCTTAGTTTTTTTATACCTGGGCAATGCCCAGTATCAGAATGTGTCCCGCCTCCTAAGCTGAATGTAATTTCAGTTCCTTAACAGTTAAGGAATAGTTATATTTATACACTCCTAAAATTATTTCGGCCCTTTGAAGGCAACCCCAAGGCTGATGTAACTAACCCCCGGTGAAAATGAGTTTGACACCGCTGCCCTAAGCTTTCACACAGAGCAGTGGAGGGCGGGGGTGAAACCCTGGTGGAGTGGGCGGGAGGGCAGGAGCCCACCACTCCTTTCTCTCAGAACGGAGCTGGAAACCTGAGCCCTGTCAGGACCAAGTGTCCTGTTACAGATTTGAGTGCACACCAAATCCACAGGTCAAGGAGGACCCTAACCACCCTTTAGTTGTCAGCTTACTCGCAGCCAACACCAGGCTCTCTCCCTGTAACGACATCCTTAAAGCGGCTGATGGTCAGCCTTGGCCTCACGGAGTCTGTGGCCACTTGCAAGAAAATCTCAAAACCACCACCGTCATCAAATTCAGTTATAGGCAGTAGGGTTTTAAACTTTTTGAAAGTTCATGTATACCTGACTCTTACAAATTAAATCAGCCTTTTGGCAATCCTCTTTCAGTTCTGTCTTTGCATATCTATTTTTATACCTCCTCTGTTGGTAACTTCCTCTCAGGAGCCTAGTATAGTAGCCAGAATACGCAGGGTTAGTAGTGAGCCTTCCCAAGTTCTCCCACTGTATCAGCTGCTCACCACAGGGACCCCCCCATTGCCTTCTCTCTGGGCACACGCTGTGTCTCAGTCACTTTCATGTGGCTCCGCACAGCAGCCTGGGCAAAGTTCCAGGTCTGGGAGACGAGAGCCCCCACCAGCAAAGCCTGGTCGGAGAGAAGACAACCTGTTCATTCCGAGGCCATTCCGAGGCCTGATAAGCATGTCGCCTGAGTCAGTCCCAACAGTACTTTAGGATAGTTATTCCCGTCATTCCTGTTTCACAGGTGAGGAGCTCTAGGCGTACAGAGGTTAAGTCTTTTGTTCAGTAAACATGACTAGTTAGGAGCAGGATCTGGGTCCAGGCCCAGCTGAGATAGAAAAGGAACCAGGAGTGAATGAGCTCCAGAACAGTCCTCTCTCACGCCAGCCAGAGCCCACCCTACCCACTGAAGAAGGCCTGGGAACTCCAGACCTTGGGGTCACTGCAGCAGGAAAGCTCCAGGCAGGGTGCCGTTTGCCCAGATGACAAGCCCAAGTCCCCAGCCTCCCCCGATCCAGGATGGGCAGCTCTGGACAGGGAAGCCGAGGACACAGTGGGCTGAGGAACCCCTTGAATAACCCCTTCCTGTATTCTCCCTGCCAGAGCACCGGCTCTGCTGCTCTTGCTGTAGAGGGAGGCCCCTCCCCTGCAGCTCCGGATGGAGCCTGCTCGATCCAGGCCTGAGATCAGCCCAAGGTTAGGTTGCTGTGTGAGAGGCCCTGCAGTTTCCTTTTGGCTACCACGGACTGTGGGGTTCACAAGTGTGTCAGGACCTGTGGGAGGGCCTTCCGTGCACAGTGCCACTCAGTCTGCCCAGCCCCGTGGCACAGGAATCGGGACACTCTGTCCTCTCTGCTTCCCCTTCTCCCAGCTCTTCCTCCTGTTAGAACCACTGAACCTCAGGCAGCTTAGAGAAACAAATGTCCCAGTCTCACTCCCGGTTACTGTTCCCTTTAGTTCAGTCTGTCCTTCCCAGGGCGTATCTCACGTGACGTAGTCCAAACCCTGGGGCGGTGGGTACTTTGAGCTCATTACTCCCAGACAAGGCCTACAAAGATTAGAAATTATCAGTCTGCTTATAGAGCGGAGGACTTCAGACCAGAGGGCTGCGTCAGCCTTGATAGGGTGGCTGGTTGTATGCACTTCATAAACCTGAATCACTCATTTCCTGGTCTTCCAGACCCCTTAGGACTTTTTCCTTTCCATTAGGTGAGGACAGAACCTCTACCCTAAACTGCCAGGAAGGTGGGGCGCTGGGGGAGTATCACGGGAGGGCCGGTCTGGAGGTTAGAGTGACTCACTCAGAGGAGGGCCTCACTGTTCCTCATAGCACCCACCGTGGGGCTCAGACTCAGCATATCTTACAGCTGTCTTCCTCCATGCCTTCCCGACCTGGGGGGTCTGAGGTACTGCGCCCCCAGAAGGTGCTCGCTGCACCAAGTTGCAGGGCCAACGCTGCCCCGGGATACCCAGTGGGTGAATCTGCCTGAGAGCTTGCACACCCCCTGGCCGGTCGGTCAGTACGCAGCCCCTGCTGCCTGAGCCTTGGGCCACGACACCGTCCCCAGGGACTTGAAGCCAGGGGACCCATGTGCACTGAAGCTTCACTAGCAGGCCTGCTCACCCAGCAGGAGCTGAGGCAGAGGTGATTCCAGTGCAGGTGTTCCCCACCCAAACCGTGGGGGGTTCCTGGCAACTGGCCTCTTCAGGGAAGGAGGACATAAAAGGGGCAGAGCCATGGTTATGTAAGATGTTAACCATTATGAGGAAGTTCAGTGAACAGAAACTACCATCTCTGCAACTCAAATGTAAGTCTAAAGCTATTTCAGAATAAAAGGTTTTTTTGTTTTGTTTTTTTTTAGAATAAAAGGTTTTAAAAAGGAAAAGGGGAGGGGTCAAAGAGCAGTGGGCGGTGAGGGTGGGAGCCAGGAGTGCCCTTCTAGGCAGTCAGGTGGTGGTGGTGGGGGGGGTTCTGGTCCCTGCAGGGGCTCAGGTTGAGCTCCTTGGAGATCAAGTGCCCCCCTGTGGCCAGCTTGGGGACAGGCAGGGCCTAGCTGGGCCAACTGGTTTAGATACACGTCAGCCAAAACGCTAACCCTCCCATTAGCTGTCTCAAGTCTCAGTAGCCAAGACCACCCTATTCTGCCAGTGCCAGAAGCCTGTGCCCTTGCCCCAGGCAAGAAGGGATGGAAGGGTCTCACTCCTCCCAGAAAGCTACAGTTGAGTTGGAGATCAGGTCCAAGGGAAACCTTCACTGGCTTGTCTCTCTTGCCCAGGGGAGCCTTTGGGAACAACCGTTCGTGTTCTCAGCCCCAGCTCCGGGTGAGGCCTTCAAAGGGGCAGACACTCAGAACTCTGCCATGTGAAAGCAAGCAGAACAGAGCGAGGGGTGGGAGTGGGGGATAGAGGAAGAGGGAGGGAGGAAATGTGGGGAGAGAGTGTAGGAGCAGAGTTGTGACCCAGAGGCCCAGACTAGGTCAGAAAGGCCCAGGCAAGTCTTGGGTGCACAGCAGCTCTGGGAAGAGCTGAGCAGCTTCTGTCAGAAGCTCCCACTTACCCTCTCACCTCTGTGCTGGAAGCAGAGTAGATAGATGGAAGGGGGCACACAGCCTCCTGTGCCCAACTGCCCGACCACCAAGACCTGGAGTCTTCTGTGAGGTCACCAACCTTCCTCTAGGGCCACCAGCCCACTATAACCTAGCCCACCGGACACATCAACCAGCAGCCCCGAGTTCTAGGACTACTGCATCGTGCAGCTGCAGGGGCGCCATTCACAAAACCTGGCTCTGGGCAGTCAGTGGGCAGGCGAGTGGAGTTCTAGGCCACACAGGGGCCAGGGCAGAGATGACTTGCAAGAAATGTGAGCAGAGGCCTTTTTAGCTGAAGACTCCTCAGTCAGCCTCTTCCTGGAATCTGAAACCTTTACTTGCTCAGCTCAGACATTTTAAATGATTAATCAAGTGCTGGGGGTAATGGAGCCTTTTTGGGCCCATCCATTTATGAGAGCATCTGTACATAGTCACAACCCAGGAAGGCTGATGAGGAGAAGCAAACAAAAAGGTTGGGATCTCCCGCAGAGTTCTGATATTGGGGCCTTCTTGCTCCTGGAACCAGGAGGCTGCACCTGGGCCTCTTGCAGTCCAGACCAGTGTTGGCACCTGGGGCTGTTCCTCGACTGTTAAGACCACCACAGCCACGACCCCTCCCAACAAGCGCCCCCAGTGGAAACGAGCTCTGCCAGAGGCAGGAGGCCTGTAGCCTGTGCTCCCCGCAGCCATCCTCAGCCCCCCTTGAGTATCTATGTGAATAGAAGGCCGAGCCAGCCTTCCCAGAAGTATCAGGATGCCGGAACAGCCCTCCCTACTGCTCAGACAAAGAGGCAGGGAGGGAGGAAAAAGTCTGTCAGCATTTTAGGAACAAGTAAAATCTTGAGGCGGCTGTAGGATGGATCCTGTCGCTTCCATGCAGGGGGACAGGAAAGAGCACACAACTTGCCGAGGATTCACTTCCACTTTCCCTGAATGTACATGTGTAGTGGGACCACTTATTACTCAGCACGGGGCTGCATGCACGGGTGAGGAAAGCTGCCCTAAAGGCAGTGCCACTGTGTCACCGGAGCAAGCCCATGAGCACCAGGTGAGCATGCCGAGGCGGAGAGTGATGGGGAAGAGGGTGGCTAGGAGTAGCAGGGGTGATCAGGGGTGTGTAGTTTTCACTGGAGGTTGAAGGTTAAGGAGAGGAGAGGTCAGGAGTATCTTCCACTTCCCTCTTCTTCCACAGGGAGGCAGGATATGGGGCTGGCAGCATTGGCACGGTCTGGGCCCAGGCTCTGCAGCAGCAGCTGCTTTTGGCTGCTAAGCGTGGGGCCCTCCCCGGGCACCTGAGTCTCTGCCTGCTCTGTTCCTCATGCCTCCTCCCGCAGCTTCAGCTCTGGCCTCACTCTCTCGTGTGAAGCTGAGTCAGATGAGGCAGTGTCTCCCAAGTCTGTCCCTCTGTCAGTTTCAGTGTCCCAAGATACCCACTCCAAGGATAGGTCAGTCTGGGAGCTAACCAGTTCACCTGCCCACTCAGGACGTCAGTGACTGCCCCCCTGCTGATCAGTCATTCAGCCCACCGTCACATTTCGATTGGTTTGGAACAGGTGAGAGCTTGCTGACCTGTGTGTGGGTCCCTGTTCTGGTGTCTCCAGAAATGCAGCTGTTACCATCCTATGAGGGACACAGTTGCTAGACAAAACCAAGCAGCCACCCCAGCCCAGACCAGAGTCTAGTGTGCCCAGGCCTGTCTCACCCAGAGTGTCCAGAGGAAGGGCAGGACCCGGCCCCCCACCCTGCCCAGTTGCAGGGCCAGCTTGCACTCCAGCCCCATGTGCCCCAGTCCATCCCGTGAAGGGCAGACCCGATAGGAAGTTTTCCACACACAGCAAGACCAGTTACGTACGCTGACATTGTGCCCGTCAGATGAGCAGGGCCGCACTGCCATCACCTCCTGTGGCCCTGTCCTTGGGCTGGACTTGCTGGGACAGGGTTGGTTGTCCTGGGACAACAGGTGTCTTAGGTGGTAGAACTGCAGATGGCACTGTCTAGGGGGTCATGACAGCCAGTCTTTTTTTTACTGAGAAGAGGATGCTGAGCTCAAAGAAGGGACGTAACTTGACTGAGGTTGTGTAGTGATCAGTGACAGGTCCTGGAAGGCTTGTCACCCAGCCCTTCTGCCTCCTGGCCCAGTGCTCTCTGCACATCAAGACTGGGCTCATTTCAGACCAGACAGCAGCCTGGCTGCAAGTGACCTGAAATGTGGCTGCAGACAGAAGGGTGAAGCGCCTCTCTTCCTGTGCAGGACGGCAAGATCCAGTCCTCGCCTTGCTCCAGAGTATGTCCCCAAGAGAGTCAGGACCTGTTACCTCGGAACAGCCTGGGAGATGGAATGAATTTCAGGGTCCCTCCCTGGCAGCCACTCTGGGATGGTGAGCGGGTGTGCTGGCCCAGAGCAAGGCACACCCTGGGGGTCAGGGGAGGACAGGTGGCTGGCCAGTCCGCCTCAAGAGATGTACTTCTGACTTTTCCTTGGCCACCCGCTCCTTGGGATGCTTTGCTGTTTGGGGACAGTATCTATATAGGTGGGCTCTGGAGAGGCGCTGCCCAAGTTCCAGTCCTGACGCTGTCGCCACCAGGCTGTCTGACTCTGCACAGGTCACAGCTTCCCTGTGCCACAGTCTTCTCACTTGCGAAATGGGAAAAGCAGTGCCTACAAACTTACGTTTTGTGATAAAAACAAGACAATGTAAAGTGCTTGGCCCAGGACCTGGCTTAGAGTGAAGAAAGGAGGGCTCAATAACTAGGAACCAGTGCGGTGACATCCTGCAGAGAAACCACCAGAACTTCTCATTCTGGGTCTGTGTGGAGAGGGCCTCCAGCCAATCCACATTCAGGCTGTATTGGTGCATGTGGCCCCACATCGTCATGGGATGATAAAAGCAGGTAAAAATCCATGTTTAGCACGGCTGCTCACAGGGAAAAAAGAAAGCAGAACCACGCCCCCCTGGGTGGGGAGAGGCTGTGTGTACTGGGGGGCTAGGGAGGCAGAATGCACACAACTGCAGCTGTGGAGACCCCTCAGAGACTGGAGAGGGTGGACTGTTTAGAAACATCCCATTTCCTCAGATCAGGGCAGTAAGGAAACCCTCACACGGGGAACTCGAGCTTCTGCTTCGGTGTGATGAGTGTGACCCTCATTAAGACAGTGTAGGCACTGAGGTCTGCAGGGAGAACCAGATACGAAACAGGACATGAAAAAGAATGGTCAACTTAGAAGGGGTGCACATATTTAAAAGACTAAAACCTGAAGAGTAAGGTGCTTCTCCTTACGCAAAATAAAAACAAAAAACCAGTTGTGTGTGATCAGCCCACAACTGCATCTCAAAAATTCCATTAGGACTGGTGGCCTTGTGAACTGACTCAGGGAAGGAACTGAATTTTCTGGGGACAAGTGTCTTGAAAGTGGCAGCCCTGTCTCCAGCCTGTTTTCTGCCCGTGATCACAGAATATCAAAATAAGGACCATCCTCCTCCTCCTCCCACCCTCTCACCTCCCAAACGGAGATGCTGCAGAAGACAAGGTGCTGCTGAGGAGCCCGGACAGGGCGTGTGCGAGAGAACTCGCAGGTGCACGTGGCTTTCCTCAGTGACGCTCAGCACAGTGCCGGGTGCTGACCAAGGATGCTTTCCAGTAAGACCATGCTATTCCACAGGTGAGAGAGTGGAACTCACCCCACTTAAACAGCAGAAAATGAGCACCCTTCCCCGAGGCCTCGGCACACACACTAGGACCAACAAAGGAAGAGGCCAAACCAGGGCTCACATCCCTGCTACCAACTTGGGAATTAGGCAGACCCAGGCCGAGGGCTTGGCTCTCTTCTTCATGGTTGAGTGACCTCTTCGTTGCACTTGACCTCTTGCAGCCTCTACTTCCTTCTCTGTAGGAAGGAAAGACAGTTGTGGAAACTACTGCCTTATATAAAGGAAAATTTGATGAAGACAAAGGTATTAAGTCAAAAAGATCTCAGTTTACAAAGGAGAAAGTTTCATTATGGGGATATTCTTAGTGAGATCGTGTAGTACATTTCAAATGTTATCCTTCAGAATTTGGTACCCATTCCACCGTCTTAGGACTAAAGATCCGCGGTGCCAGGGCTTCAGGAGCAGTGCCTGCACCTGTGACTGCTGGCCCAGCAGCATGCACTTGTGCGCAGAGGGCATGGGGCCCACACAGCCCCGGCGGGCCACACACTGACGGGAGGGCTGAATGGCGTGGGGGTGGGGGTGAGATCTCTCCAGATGAGTTTATAAAATGAAAGACTTACAGATGATGTTAGTTTTTTGTAAATCTGTGGAGATAACCAAGAGCCTCATGCTGGAGAGAAAAGCCACTAAAAGGCAACCTCAAATGGCTTACTAGGGGGACGGCCCCGTTTCTGTTGCACAAGACTTCGTATCTAGAGGGGAAGAGATGCCTTGGAAGACCTCCTGTTTCTGGTTTAGTTTGGAGAGTAGAAAGCAGCTTTTCTTTTATCCTGCAGTCAGCCCAGAGACAGAGGGATGGGGAGGGCAGTAATGGGCCAGCACACAAGGAGGAGAACACCAGCAGCAGGCGATCCCCAGGCGCCAGCCCACTGCTCCGCTGGAAGTCGGCTCCACGATGAGAGGAGCTGGGTGTGAGCTGGGTTAGAGCCACTGGAAAGACCAAAGGTGGGGAGTGGGGCCCACAAGTGTGAGAAGTCCTGACGTCATGGGTGACATTACTGTAGCGGAAGGGAGGAAGCAATTCATTGCATTATGAGTGTATTTCTAATGCAGTTTTTGGAGAAATAAGTATGAATGATGCTGCTGTGCCAGGCAGAAGAAATTAAGGAAATCCAGAGGGGGAAAAACTGATCATGTGCAGAGCACGACAGCTCTGCGTCCTGGGGCAGAGGGGTTCAGACCCCAAGGCAGGGAGAATCTGCTCATGGCTGGAAACTGCCACAGTCCTGCTCACGGCCTGCTCAGAAGTGGGACTCACGAAAACCAATGCTGTGAGTGCTGGTGGCTTACCAGGCCCAGAGCATGGCCTTGCCCGCAAGCCCTTCATTATTCTAGTCATCTTTTCATGGCTTTTCCTACCCAGTGCAACGTAGGCCACACCTCATTTACTGCCAAACTTTAAAAGACACCAGTGTAATCAGTCATAAGCTAGGACTTTAACTCTGGAATAATCATAACACGGAAGGAAGGAGCAGGCTGCCTCACACCATTAAAGGTTATGGCACAAGAGTGAGCAAGCAATCCCACTGCAATACCCATCGGCCCCATATTAATCGATGGATTTAATCCAATTCTAATAAAAGTCCCAGCAGTATTTTTTGTAGATAAAATTCATAAAAAGGCAAGAGAACTAAAATAAACAATTCTTAAAAAGAATACAGTTGGAGGAATCCCTCTACCTTTTTTTAAGTAAGATTTAATACAAAGCCACAACAGTCAAGACAGTCGCAGTACTGGCAAAGGGGAGGGGCACACAGACCAAAGAAATGGAACGGAGAGGACAGTGGGCCCATGTGAAGATGGTCAGCTGATGGCTGGCAAGTACGCAAGAGCAATTCAATGAAAAAAGGATAGTCTTTTCAAACAAATGTTGAAAAAATTGGCATGCAAAAAAACTACAAAATCTCAACCATCTTAAACCTCACATTTTATGTACAAATTAACCCAGAGTATATCACAGATTTAAATGTAAAACAATACTTTTAAAAGAAAGCACAGAAGAGAATCTTCATGACCTGGGGTTAGGCAGAGTTCTCAGACCTGACACAAAAGCATGCTCTAGAAAAGAAACAAAACAAAACAGGATAAATTAGACTTAATCAAAATTTAAAACTTTGGCTCTGTGGAAGACACTGCGAAGGACATAGTTTCCAACAAAGGATTTGAATCTAGAATATTAAAGACTAAAAACTACACAGTAAGCCCTGACCAATGTGACTTGGTTGGGCATTGTCCTGCAAAGTTCGATTCCCAGTCAGGGCACACGCCTGGGGTGCAGGTTTGGTGCCCTGCTGGGGCGTGTACAAGAGGCAACCGATCAACGTTTCTCACGTTGATGTTTCTCTCTCCCCGTCTCTAAAAATAAATAAATAAAATCCAAAAAACTCCACAGTAAGAGAACAATTCAATTTAAAGTGGGCCAAAGATTTAACAGACACTTCACCAGAGTGTGCAAGGAGGGCAAATAAGTATATGAAATCATCATTAGGCATTTAAAATTCAAATGAAAACCACACGAGATACCACCATTACATCCATGAGAATGGCTAAAATGAAAAAATGCAGTGTCAAGTACTAGTGAGGATAACAGAGCAGCTGAAGCTCATTCATTACTGATGAGCACACAAATGGTACACCCACTCCGGAAATCAGTAGCGGTTTCTTAAACACAATCATACCCAGAAATTCCACTCCTGGGTCCATTCCCCTTAGAGATGAAACTTCATAGAAAAACCTGCACATAAGTTTATAATCGCCAAAAAGTGGAAATAACCCAGCAATAAAGTACCCTCCAGATCTTAACAGAGTACATGCGCATTCTGTGTGTGTGTGTGTGTGTGTGTGTGTGAGAGAGAGAGAGAGAGAGAGAGCGCGGGGTGGGGCGGGGGAGTCAGGGCGGCAGTATCCCAGAAGGACATTTCAGGGAAAAACCCATCCTGCCAAATCTCCGGGCTTGGCCAAATGTACTGGAAAATCTGGAAAGACCAAAGGCCTTCAAATGCATTCCTCAGGTCCCTGGGGTTCCAGAAAAAGGCAGGGGGTGGTCTTTCCTTACTTCAACTGCAACCCCATAGTATCTATTTCCCATACTGGAGTTGTGTGTACAGTTTCTTTTGAAAACATACTAGAAAAGCTGGAAAACCATCAGTAAGTCTGGAAGGTAGTCAGGAAGTAGATCTACGCCGTTGCTGTTCGGCAGGGCCTCTGCAGAGCATGGGCGGTCATGTGCTTGGTTACCGACCTGATGGACCCTCCAGCAGCCACCCCAGGGGACGCACTCTGCTTGAGGGGCAGTGTCTTCTCTATCTAGGTTCTACGCTG
Source organism: Tonatia bakeri (assembly GCA_004024845.1). Classification (NCBI taxonomy): domain Eukaryota; kingdom Metazoa; phylum Chordata; class Mammalia; order Chiroptera; family Phyllostomidae; genus Tonatia; species Tonatia bakeri. The sequence continues at coordinate 59,880 of PVIA01005955.1, read as the reverse complement.
CGTGATGTTAGCCTGAGTCCCTTACGTAGTGTCTGGCCTTTCTGGAACCTGTTGCATGCTTCTCTCTTTAGCAGGCGTTTCAAGTCTTCATGACCAGCAGGTTCTTTGTACCTCTGAGCTCGTCTCTTCCATGCTGACACAATGTCTGCCTCCCTCAGATCTGAGGAGCCCTGTCTCTGGGCCGAGCAGTCCTGTCTTCCCCCTGTCGGTGTCCTTCTCAGAATAGGAATGGAGATGATAGTGTGGCTAGGTCCAGTAGACATTTCTGAGTTCTTACCTGACCTCCCAGCAACATTTGATGCTACTGATCACTCCTTCATAATACAAATTCCACTTCCAGGCCACTCCGTTCTGCTGGTTTTCCACCTCTGACTTCTTCGCAGGTTCATCATCTATGGGTCCACCTCAGTTTCCCTTAAAGCTCAGCCCCACACCGCCCTCCTATTTCTACCCAGCCTGACTTCATTCACCTGCCCAGCTGCAGTTACCACCTATGAGACGATGTGTCCCACATGCTTATCTCCAGCCCGACCTCTGCTCCAAGCCCCAGGTGTCCATACAACTGTTTACTCGACGTCCCCACTTGAATGTCTCAGCCACCTTGACACTAGTCCAACAAGTTCACAGCTCACCTTGATTTTTTTTCCCTCTGGACCAAACATGGTCCATTTGCCTTGTTCCCATCCTCCACAAACACAGCTCCTAGGCGTCAGTTTCCAGTTAAAAGCCCAGGACTCATCCCTGACTCTCCCTTCTTCAGTCCCTGTATCCAGTCCTTTACCAAGTCCTGTCGATTCTACTTCCAGGTATTGCAAACACATCCGTGCCTCTCCAGCATCTTGCCATGTGAGCGTGAGCCCCCTCCAAACCATTCTGTTATGTGGAAGCCAAAGGGGTCTCTTAAAATGCAAATTTGATCATGTCATCCGTTTCCTTGAAATCTCCATTGGCTTCCCACCATGGGACAAAAACCAAATCGCTGACTGGGGCTATGATCCCCTGTCTTTCCCCTGCCTGTTTCTCCTCTGTTCCCCAACATCGACTTGCTCTCCGCCACCCCGATCCTAGTTTCTCATGAGAGCCATGCTCTCTCTTGCCATTGGGCCTCTGCACCTGCTCTTCCCACAGCCATTTTGCCTATTGACACTTGTTCATCTTTCAGATCCCTCCCAGACTGCAGGATGGCCCCCCTTGTATGTTTTCATAAAACATAGGTATCTTTTCTCCACAGGAAACTCGACTGTCAGTTATCACCACTGGGGTCATTTAGTGTCTTGCTCTCTCCCCACAGTGTCAGCCCCATGAGGGCAGGAGCGGGGGCTCTTCCGTGTGGTCCATCACCCAACACTGCAGCTGTTCAGCGTTTACTGAACGCACGTGGGTCCTTGCGGACTAAGGGTGCCTCCCTGGAAGAGTGCAAGGGGCACGCTGAAGAGCTGCTCCTCCCAGTTCAAAGGGCTCCAAGGCAGTGCCGTCCTAAAACTGGGTTAGACTTTTCTCATCTGTTACCCACTGGAGTGAAGAAATTATTTTCACCAAAAATGTACCATTCACAGTTGCATTAAAAAAAAAACACAGTTGCATTAAAATTATAATGTACCTCAGAAGAAATCCAATTTTAAAACCAACAAAGGATATGCAAAAGCTTTATGAAGAAAATTACATGACTTTATTGAAGGATATAAAAGAAATAAGTGGAGAGAGAACATGTTCACGACAGGAAGAAAACCCTGTAAATGGGCCAGCTCTTCCCCCAGTCGCTCTATAAATCACATGTCACCCCGGGTAAAGCCAAACATGGGGGTTTCCCACAGAATCTAGCTCAGAACATTCTGAGGAAGGAAAATGGGCATGCCTGGGGCTGAGGAAGGTGCTCGGCACGCCCGGCTTCTGAGTCTAGCCCAGTCATACATGGGGACTTGGTGTGTGACGAATCTCTCTTCAAAGCAGCGGGTAAAGGATGACCTGGCCAATACATGGTGTTGGAACTCTCAAAAGTGGGAAAAGAAACTCGGAACCTATGCCATGATCAAAAATAAATTTAGGTGGACTAAAGATGATAGGTGAAAAATCCTCAGAAAAAAATATAGGCTTATCTTTATGGTCTTAGACTAGAAATTTATTTTTCAAAGAGTAAAACACACAAAGCATGTGAGAAAGATTGACAAGCAGGATATTTAAAAACTTTCATACTAGAAAATACACTATAAGAAAGGTTAAGAGAGGTAGGGAGAAGATATATGCAAACCTATAGAAGTGGCAAATGTTAGTATGAGGAAATATTTAAAGACTCCTTACAAGTCAGTAAGAAAAGATAATTAGAAAAAGTGAGCTAAAATATATAAAAGCTATTCACAAAATCTATAAAAGCAAATTACCAAAATTTTATATTTTTATATTCAAGATCACTAGTAATGAAGGAAGGTAAAGCGGAATAGTGAGATACCATTTCACACCCGTCTCAAGTGCTAAAGCGTGGGAGTCTGCAGATCAGGTATTTCTCAGAGAAAGACGAACGGACACCGCGCAGCGCTAGTCGTTTATCCCCGTGGCAGGAGGCGGTGCGCCGTGCCAGGGGAGCCCGTGGTCCAGCTCCTCAGTCCAGGTTCTCCAGGAGGCAGCAGCAGCAGAGCGCAGCCCAGCACGCAGCCAAGGCCGCCTGACACGCAGTGTCCTCCGTCTTCCTTTCCTGTTCCGTCACATACACTGGGGCAGGGCAGGGGCGGGGCGGTAGGGGGAGAGAGAGACCCGGTCAGCGGGGAACAGGAGCCGCAACATGGCGTGCTGACCGGCAGTGAGCACACATCTTAGAGACGCGTTGGCTGTCTCCCCTCGCCAGGCTGCTGCTCCACGCCTACCTGGTTCACTGGTCCATTCCCACACCGACTCTGCACACCATTTCTTGAGTGTGTGAATAAAGGGGACATCTGCGCAGCAGCTGCCAGACCATTGTTTCCCTTTCCCCAGGTGACCAAAACCCAAACCCGCACCTTTCTTGATGCTCGACCAGTGATCCAGGTTGCAGGGAGCCCTGGCCTGCAGCCCACTGTGGCAGGCAGTGGCTGAAAGCTTTATACATCACCTCATTTAATCCTCACAACAGCGCTGTGTTACTATCGCCACTTGTAACCCTCAACACTGTCTGCACGAGTGTGAACCGGTAGAGTCCCTTTGAAAGAGCCTTGGGGTGGGGGGTACCTACAACTCTGACCCAGAAAATCTGTATCTAGGGTTTTTCTACAAAAATAATCTGGCCCGTGTTCGAAGATAGGTGGACACTGTGGTTGCTGCTATATCGAAATAACCCCAAAGTAGCAATAACCTCAAGTCTGCCAACTGGAGGCTGACTGGCTACATCAGTGCATACTATGTCACAGAATACTAAACAGCCATTAAAAAGAGCTAGGTGGTTCTGTGTTGCCAACAAGTTAAGCAAAATAGAAAAGCAACAGATACGGTAGCAGTGTGTTTTACTCGTACAGTGAAAAGGATGTACACACACAAACACATATATGCACACACAAGTTTCTGAAAATACAAGAAAGTTAGAGGAGGGGCAGAGGCTTTTGCTTTGCATTCTACATTTTTCTCAAATCCAGGCTTGTCTGATTCCGGAGCCACCCTCAAAGCTGCTCCTCTACTGTCGCTGCCAGGGTCCTGTTGGCACAAGGGAGGGCCTGCCCGCTCCCAGCACACAGTGGACCTCTTCGGGCTCCTACCAGAAGGGCTTCGGGGGCAGCTGGTGCCGCCCCACTTTGGCTCCCTGGTGGCACCGGCCTCATTCCTACTGCCTTCTCCATGTCACTGTTACCTAGACAACGCCCTCAGCCCGACTCCACCCGACCTGTGCTCCCAGTTATTCTTGCTCCTGTCATAGCCTGATCTGGCCCCTGTGACCCGGAGTCCTGCCTATCAGATGTGCCTTCAATGCAATTCTGACACCTCCCTCAGGCCTTGCTGACTTTCAACCCTGGGCAAGCACTGCGGAGCAGCAGATGTATCACATGGCATTCCTCCCTCCGCTCGGAGACCAGCGTGCCCTGCACTGGTACAGTTCCTAAGGCTGAGCCCCAGGAGGCAGAAACAGACCCTCACGCCAGGTCCCAAACAGCCCACTGCCAGGGTTTCTTTCACATGTCCCCCCTCCCGGCAACACCAGCTGGCAACATTTGAGAATTTACCAAACCACCCCCAGCTGCTTCCTGCCCTTTGGGTTTGAGCAGGTAGTCAGGAGCCCACCTGAGCCCGGCGCCGGAGAAAGCGGGCACCAGGGGAGCAGGCACAGCTAGTCTCTGCCTCTGCAAGCCCCTGAGAACTCGATGGTCTTCCAGGGACCACCTTCACGTCCCTCACTGGCCGCAGGCTCCCCTGTCTGCTCACCGTGACAGCGAACATCATCTGCTTCTCCTCTCCCTCAGCAGGGCCCCTCTATTCGTGGAGCCCCTCGCTGCTGCTGCCCCCCGCTGCCAGCCTGCCAGCCTCTCACCTCAGTGGTACCCGTGTCAGAAACTTCACTGACTACTCATCTGACCGTGAAAGTAGTGCCCACCCCACCCCTTGGCCTTCTCAATACCAGCGACACCACCTGGGCTCACTGTCTGCTTTGCCGCAGAAGTATCCCCTCCCCGTTTCTTCTCCACCTCTGGGGCCCTCCGACACCACCCTGGATTGCAGGGACATGGGATCAAAGCTTCCTCTGCCCAAGCAGCTGCCTGCTGCTCCTACACCAAGATAGGCAGAGAGAAGGAGGGCTCACCTGGACTCTAGGGAGAAGCCTCAAAAATGAACAGGAGGTGGGGAGGCACAGTCTAGGCTGCTCTGGGAGCAAAGGGCTGGCAAGCCCAGCCAGACCTTCACTGTATGGAGGAGGCAAGAGAGGGCCAGCCTAAGGGAGCGCGTGAACAGAGCCAGGCCCCCAACCCCAGGAGAACATAGGAACGCTGGAGGGGGGCTGCCAGGAGCTCCAGGTCCTGCGCTCACCCCAATTCATGCACACACATACAGTCCTTGTCACCTGGTGCTGGGCCTCAACCCACCACGTGGCTTCAGAACCTATGTTTGGGGTTGGGGAGACATGGTCACATCTTTGAGAAGTATGACTGGAAAGTTAAGACAGGGCTCAGGACAGAGCAGCTTCTGAGGGCAGGAGACAGGGAGCTAAGATACTGATCTTGGGACAGGAGAGGGACCTGGCTAGCATGGGGACAAACGGGACAGCAACACAGGGGCTGTGACCGAAGCCCACAGATAGACCTTCATCCTGGCCACCAGGCCCAGGCTAGTGACAACCTGTTCCACCCACTGAAGGCCTGGGTCCCTGGGCCCTGTGGCCACTCACCACGGTAGGAAACCTGCCTGGCCATCTGCCACTCGTAGCTTTCCCGTACAGACACTGCCACCTGTGAGCTGGGCCAACAGCCCGCCTCCCAGAATCTGGTTGTGCAGCCCCCGAATGCAGCCCCCGAATGACATCTGCCTTCTCCCCCTACTAGAGGAATGGCTCGCCAGCCCCGGGGGCAGAAAAGTGCCCCCTTGCCTCCCTGCCAGCTCCAGGAATAGCTGCCTCATTCATTAGTGGGCCCCTCCCAGGGTTTAGGGCAGAAACCTCGCTTGAGGTTGGGTTACTGTGTGAAAGGCTTTTCCACACCGCGCCCAGATCTTTTTGATCCTCTGAGAAGCACCTGATCTGCCGTTTGGCAGACTCCTCCCTTTGTTCTCCAGCATCAACAACAAACCCACACAAGGCAGCCATCGGGGACGGAACTGCAGCCACAGTGCCGGCACGTCCGCGGCCATCTCCACACACCCCCACCTCAGACACATCGCACTCCTTCACCCCTTCCTTCCCCCCTTCTTTCCCCCCTTCCTTCCCCCCTTCCTCCCTTCCTTCCTTCCTTCCTTGTCTGGGTTTTCCACTTCGGTTTGCCCCAACCTGGGCCCTCCCCTTCACCCCTCTGAGACTCAGTGTTGACCTGCAAAAAGCAGGGCTGATGGTCGTGCCTGCAGTGAGGCTCCAACGAAATGAGAACGAGTTGGCAATGGATATCTTTCCATCCTATCCTCTCCCCTCCCGGCCCCTACAGCCGTGTGCCCGACAGCGGGAGCAGACAACCGTCAGCTTGAGGACAGCAGAAGAAACGACTAGCAGAGGATGTCCTCCTCCTCTTCCTCTTCCGCTGTCTCACCAGGCTGGGTAGCACCCGCCACCTACAGGCTCCTGCATCTCCTCCGAGAGGCCTTCCTGAGTCTGGCCCACCACGGCGATTCTGACTCGGAAGTGCTGCTACCACACTACCATCACAATCATTTGAAAATGGCCTTAGAAATGTCAAGCAGTCATTAAGAAGGATGCAGTACTGAGGCAGAAATGGGCCGAAGGGACGTCTCCAGATGAAGGGGTGGGGTGGGGGGACTGCAGAACAGTACGTGTTATAGAGCCCGGAACAGAGCTTGGGGGTAAGAACGGGACCCTTCCCCTTTAGATGCCAGCAAGGTTTGCATTCTTGTGCCACTGGAGCAGAACAGGACAATAGGTCTGTCTCAGAAATGGCTAGTTTATCACCAGGGTTTTCTTTTCTTTTTAAAACTTTAATTATTTACTTTTAGAGAGAGGGGAGAGAAGGGAGAAAGGGAGAGAAACATTAGTATGCAAAAGATACATCAATTGGATGCCTCTCGCACACCCCCAACGATATGCCTTGACTGGGAATCGAACCGGCAACCTTTTGGTTTGGTTTGCAGGCCAGCACTCAATCCACTGAGCCACACCAGCCAGAGTTATCATCAGGGTTTCTAATTGTCCTAACTAGATTAGGAGTTTCCCAAGTGCTGGGTACATATCTTCTCCATGAGCTGCCCCTCAAGGCCCAAGACACAGGGAGGGCAGTGCGAGGGGGACAGGAACCAGGAACATGTGGTGGCAGTCAACACACAGCACCAAAAGCCTCCAGCCAGGGAGAGGTAGCTACAGCGGACAGTAACAGGGTCCCTGCCGCACTCACAAGGGTTGTGGGGCTCACGGTCTGGGTCCTCAGCATATCACTGGCTCAGATTCTACTGGGGCACTGGTGTCTGTTCTTAGTGACCTTGGCTAAGCAGAAGAGATTAGAGTTGGCTCCTCTGGGGGTTTGGAGAATTTTTAATAAGAAGTTAACACAAAGAATAACCATGTAACCCTCAAGAATTTCACAGCCATCGCCACTTCCTGACTGGCCAGGCAAATACAGAGGGGCACTGGCCCAAGGAGGTCTTTTCTGGAGGTAGAGAGACCCCTGGTGGGACAGCTGAATCCATCAAAAGCCCAGTGTTCCTCAGGTGTGTGCACCTCCCCAATTCCTGAGGGCCCAAGACTGGTTCCGAGCTGATGCAGGGAAAACCAGACCTTGTGATGGCTCCAAATGCCAAGGTATTTCAGATAAAGATCTTACTTTCTGTAGGAAAAAAAAAGTCACATATAATTCTAATCATGCCAAATGTCGTGTAAGAACCAGATGGAATGGAAACGGATTACAAGAACCAGCAGACGTGGAGGATATTTCCATGCCTGCATGAAGCTGCTGTGAGCGCAAGACAAGTGGCTTCGGCCTCGGTTGTCAGTGGGCTCAGGGTCTCAGGTCCCAAGATGGAGCCTGGTCTCGGGACAAGGCCAAAAGGTCAACCCAACTGGGTCAGGAGGACAAAGTCAGCAAGAGCCTGCACCCTCCAGAGTAAGCCAGGTGTAGCAAGTTGTACTGCCTAATGCAGTGCCCACCTCCGAGTGACCAGGGTGTCCCCACAACCACAACCGAGTGTTGTCAATGACAGCTAGTATGTACAACTGGAATTCTAACGTGGAAGCCTATCAAGTATCAAAATGCAACATGATGTTACCAGTGGCCAGAGGTAGTTATGCTGGAGTCTAAAATTAGATGGTGAGTAAGGCTGACTTTTGATCTGCAATTCTACCCTCAGTGAGGGAGGGTGATTCATCAGAAACTGACCTTCAGAGACACCTTGCTCCTGGGTTTAAAACACCCAAAGGAATTGAAAGCAGGGACTCGAATGGGTATTTGATCATAGCCTCCACGTTCACGGCATATTCACAATGGCCAAGAGGGGGTGACAACCCGGTGTCCCCTGATGGAGGGATGGATATACAAATGTGGTCTGTCCATACAACGGGACAGTATTCAGCCTTGTAAATTCTGCCCCAAGCTCCAGTGCGGGTGAACCTTCAGGAGATCATGCTGAGTGAACTCAGCCAGACGCAGGACAAGTGCTGTATGACTCCACTTACGTGAGGCGCTCCGGGCAGTCAGATTCGGAGACAGAAAGTATGGCTGCCAGGAGTTTGGAGGGGCGTTATCTTTAATGGGTATGGAGTTGTAGTTTGGGAAGATTAATGTGATAGTTGCATGACAATGGGAATGTGCTTAATGCCACTTAACTGTATATTTAAGTATTGTACCACAATACTTAAACAATATTGTACCACACACTCAAAACCCCACATTGTTTCCTCTGCTTACTCCTGAGGATTCCAGGTGCCTCAGCACCCTTGGCGGGGGGCGGGGTGGGGGAAGACCCCAGAGCTGAACCTCACGGCAGGCAAAACCCTGGATGTTGGTGGCTCGGGGACATTCTGTTGGACAGCAGTTTCAGATCTCCGTGGTTTGGTCACGCGAACCGATCCTGCACTCTCCTGGGGCCTGGCTGGACTCCAGCCAGCTTGCGGTACATCCTAGTCGTCCAAAAAGTCCCCTCTGCCTGCCTGTGTGCCCACCTGTGCTCCTGCCTGAAGACCCTTCCAGACTACCTCTCACAGCAGAGCATGTACAGAACGAGAAAGTAGCTGTTGTCACTGACACCTCACTCAGCCTCTCTCCCCTTCCTGTGCTCGCTTCTCATTCTCCTGACACAGCCGACCCTGCAGGCGATGCCAGGAGTAAGAGGCGTCTTCCTGGCCTCAGGCAGCCCACAGACCACTTAGAACGGGCAGCCAAAGACCTACTGAGGAAGTGCATGGTGACGTGCCGCACTGGGTGGGACCAATCATAAACAGAACTGTATTAAAAATCAGGAAGATCCTTTCGAGGAGCTAAGGAGAGAGGAATGTCAATGTTACCGCCCTGCCCTCCTTTCTCTTCCCTGTGCAAATACAAGAAAATGTGAAGAAAAGACGGCTAGTGAGTGGCTCACCCGGGAGCGGACATCACTTGCAAGTGGCCCTGGCTGCTCCTGACTGACAGAGTCCTTACGGCCTGACACCCTTGCCCCAAGAAGGGAACGGCAGTGATGGCGATTAACATGCAATCTGTTATTTCACACCCTGCTGAGCAGCAAGGAAGATTCTTGGAATCATGGAAACACAGTACAGAGACACACAGCAAGAGCAGAGCAGAAACAGACTCAGAAACCACAAATTTCTAATGTCAGCGGCCCGTGAATAGAAGACAACTGCCATGATTTTGGGAGCTAAGTAGAAATAAGAAAAACTATTATTTTCTTGGTTTTCAGATACAAAACTACAGGGGGAAAATGAAGAGGTCACTCTGAGGGGAGCTGGCGCTTTGGAACCTGCCCAAGTGGCCAGAGATCACTGAGGAGGAAGCTGCTGGGCTCTGCCACTCAGGACCCAGGCACGGATGGGCACAGCTGCTCGGTTATCGGCAACGTGAGTCTGACTCACCCTGAGTGCCGGCCTCGGGAGGCTCGTTCAAACAGTGCTCGCTGCATTTCTTAACAAGGCAAATATTGTCATATTGTTTTTACTGAACACAGACTGTGTTGTTATCTTAGGTATACAGACCACAACTGGCTTCAACATGTACCAGATTCCTGCGTTACTGATTAACAGTTCTAGCAGATATATTTATGCAAAACACCCCAGTTGTTTTCTTCCTCCACTGTCAGGCTCAATTTTGCGACAGTAAAAATAGTTGTGTGTTCATCTGAATGCACCTCGCTTTGGAGGCCTGTTATACATGTGTTGTACATCAGGCCTGGGGCAGGGCAACCACTCTCAGTGAACGTGGTGAGGAGGTGGTTTGGCACAAACCTCACTTGAAGGCCTGTCTCCACCCCTACCACCCTCGACTCCCTGCAGCACAATGCCCCCCACTTTAGAGCAACAAAGGTTGTCCTTACAGATGTGGAAAGAATGGGCGGGCTTGGCCTTGCTGAGTGCTTCAAGTGGATGGCCACCCAAAAGTCAGTAGCAAAGGGTTGTAAAAACCACCATCTCATCCATTGGGATGTGTCATTTGGCAAACGTGAGGCCAGAGATGTCCCCAGTGGAGAAAGGGAGACAGAGGGCTGCGCTGGCCTATAGGGCTGTGACTAGAACTCTGCTAGTCTGGTAGGCAGGGCCAAGGTCAGGGAAGCAGCTCCTTCCACAGTCAACTCTACCAGTCCTAGCCAGCTTGTCACCGAAGATCGATGAAAGAAGGTCTCCAACGTCATGACCAGCCAACCACCTGAAGCAGGAAGAGACAGGCTAGTCCCTGCGATGAAAACCCTATGGCGGGACACTAAGTGGTGGTAGCCGTGTGGGTGCAGTGGGTGTGCAGGAGCCTCCGATATGCCAGAAATAATGGAAGGCATCTCACTGCTTCCCATGCACTGCACAGGGTTCAGCTGCAGAGTGGTGGACTTATTTATAGCGCGAGTTTGGAGAACAGAGGGACTCTCAGCAAACTCTGGTCGCTGGGCACACACAAGCTAGGGCACACTCTTGCAGCCCGGCTGTCATCGTTAGTGAAGTGCCCCTCCCCGGACTGCAGCACAGCAGACCCCAACCTCCTGGGCTTCGCAGCTCACCACGGAAGACTGTAGAGATGGGGAAAGGTGGCTCTGGGGTTGGATACCCTCTCCTGGCTTCGCTTGCCTCACCTGTCAAATGGAGATGATAATAGCACCTATTCCCTCATTGGGTTCTTCAGGGACTTAATGAGCCAGCCCACAAAGGCCAGGGACTACTAGACAGCAGGCACTCAGTGTATTCTAGCTGCTCCTCTTACTCCCAAGACAGAGACCTAAAGCACAAAAGGCAGGCCTCCCTAATTGCTGGGACACCTGGAAGCAACATGGGTATTACTTAAAGCTGGCAGTAGTGTAGACAGTTTTTCATTTCGAACACTGAACCGAGGTCTTTTTAAAGACTGAACAAGAGCCACGGAAATGGGGTAAAAGAGGTGTCCATTTCCCCCAAGTACTGCCTGAGCCTAACTCTGGGTGGACGCCAGGCTGCTGGGCAATAACCCCGGAAGCAGAGGCACTGCCGCCGAACAAAGTCCACAGCCACACAGCCATCCTAACCGCCCACGCCCTCCACATCAGCAGACTGCAGCTGGCGACCGACCACCAGAATCTTCCCGCCAACCCCTCTTCTCATCATCCTTCTCCCACGCTTGAACAGGGCAATGGTCCTGTTCAGGAGTTCCTTTGGACCTGAGATGGACGCTGTGACCCTTAGCTCCTGATTCTACCTGGATGAAACTGCTGAAGACTCCAGTGTCACTTACCACTCTATGGCCCTAGCCTCGCATATGGCACACTTAGTAGGCCTGGCGCATAGGATACATGAATGAATGAATGCATGAATGAATGAGTGACAAGTGAATGAATAATCTCTCTTGAACTTTTACTTCAGTTGAAAAAGCTGTTTCTAGTCTGTCTTGAAAGTAGGCTGCAGATATGGGCTTGGCTGACTGTTTTCTGAAGCATTACTAATTGAAAATATGAAGACCCAGTCAGCCTTAAGTTCTTATTTATTTTTGTTAATTAAAAATTTTAATTACATTTTATTGATTTTACTATTATAGTTGTCTTGATTTTTCCCCTTTTGCCCCCCTCCACCCAGCACCCCCCACTACCTCAGGCAATCCCCACACCATTCTTCATGTCCACGGGTCATGCATATAAGTTCTTTGGCCACTCCATTTCCTGTACTGTACTTTACATCCCCATGGCTATTCTGTAACTACCTATTTGTGCTGCTTAATCCTCTCACCTCTTCACCCACTTCCCCACACTCCCCTCGCATCTGGCAACCATCACAACACTGTGTCCATGATTCTGTCTCTGTTCTTCTTGTTTGCTTAGTTTGTTTTTAGATTCAATTGTTGATATGTATTTTTGCCATTTTACTGTTTAGAGTTTTGATCTTCTTTTTTTTTAAATAAGTCTCTTTAATATTTCATATAACAATGGTTTGGTGATGATGAACTCCTTTAGTTTTTTTCTAGTCTGGGAAGCTCTTTATCTGCCCTTCAATTCTAAATGGTAGCTTTGCTGGGTAGAGCAATCTTGGCTATAGGTCCCAGCTTTTCACGACTTGAATGTTTCTTGTCAATCTCTTCTAGCCTGCAAAGTTTCTTTTGAGAAATTAGCTGAGAATCTTATGGGAATTCCCCTGTAGGTATTGTATGTTTCAGACCATAAGACACACCTAGGTTTTAGAGGAGAAAAATAGGAAAAAAAATTGAAGCAAAAAATGTAGTAAAATATTTAATAACATAAATAACATAATATTTCACCAATGTAAATGTAAACAGAACTCAACAGCAGCATTAGCAACCATTATTCCTCCCAAATGGGGCAGGGGGGCGGGGGAAATGCGTCTTATAGTCCGAAAAACACAGTAACTAACTTCTTTTCTCTAGCTGCTTTTAAGATTCTCTCTTTATCTTTAACCTTTGGCAGTTTCATTATGATGTGTCTTGGAGTGGGCCTCTTTGCATCCACCTTGTTTGGAACTCTCTGTGCTCCCTGGACTTGCATGTCTATTTCTTTCACCAAATTAGGGAAGTTTCCTTTCATTATTTTTCAAATAGATTTCCAATTTCTTGGCTCTTTCTCTTCTCCTTCTGGCACCCCTATGATGCAAATGTTGGAACACTTGAAGTTGTCCCAGAGGCTGCTTGTACTACCCTCAATTTTTTGGATTTTTTCTTCTTGTTGTTCTGCTTGGTTGTTTTTTGCTTCCTTATGTTCCAAATCATTGATTTGATTCTCGGCTTCATCCACTCTACTGCTGTTTCCCTGTAAATTGGTCTTTATTTCAATTAATGTGTACCCTTCATTTCTGACTGGATCTTTTTTGTGCTGCTGAGGTCCTCACTGAGTTCCTTGAGCATCCTTATAACCAGTGTTTTGAACTCCAAATCTGATAGACTGCTTATCTCCATTTTGTTTAGTTCTTTGTCTGGAGTTTTGTTCTGTTCTTTCATTTGGGCCATGTTTCTTTGCATCATCTTGGCAGCCTCCCTGTGTTTGTTTCCACGTATTAGGTAAAGCTGCTATGACTCCTTGTCTTGGTAGTGGGGCCTAATGTAGTAGATGTCCTGGAGGGTCCAGTGGCACAGCCTCCCCTATGACCCAAGCTGGGTATTTGAGGTGCACCCTTTGTGTGTGCTGAGTACACCCGCCTCTTGTCACTGAGCCTTGATTGCTGTTGGCAGATTAATGGCAGAGATTTTACCAAGGCCAGTCAGGGGCAAGGATTGGCTATGATGACTGACCACCAACCTCCACCCTCCATGGAGGATCAGCTGTGCAGGGGCAGGGTGGTGGTGCTCCAACGTGGTCTGTAGCTCTCCACTAGGTGCATTGTCCCTGGGGTTTGGCCTGGTGGTGCAGGCCAAGCTCAGCCCCCACCTGTGTTTTGCCTGGGGCACCCTGCCTGAGCTATAAAGCAATCTGAGGTGGCTGCTACTCGTGCTGGGCTTGGAGCTTCCCAGGCAAAGCCAAACTGTGAATCTATGCTGGCTGCTGCTAGTGCCAGGCCTGGGACTCACTGAGGCCAGCTGTTACTTATTTGATAGGATTTAGGAAGTTGTGCGGTATGAGCTGAGACCAGAGTTGAGTGTGGCAGAGTCTCTGGAGATCTCCAAGGTGAGTCAAACAGTATTTGCCAGGTTGACAGTCTCAGATATGGCAACAGCCTGCTGGCTCTGTGGCTGTATGGGGGGAGGGCTCAGAAAAGGGACATTGGCCTGTGTTTGCTCTGATGCCAGATACCTCAGCCTCTCCCAGTATGCCACTGGTGTCCTTCAAACTGTCACCCCAGTGCTGGAGCTCAGAGGGAGTGAGTCTGAGTAGGTGAGTCTATGTGTGGGTTCTTTAAGAGGAACTGCTCCAGAAGTTTCTTCTACCGACTCAATCCCTGCTGGGTTTTGCAGCCAGAAGTTGTGGGGATTTATCCTCCTGACTCTGAAACCCTGCACTGAGGGCCTAGTGTGGGGCTGGGACTCCTCAATGCAAAGATGTCCCTCCTGAATTTTTATCCATGACACGTGGGTGTGGGACCAGCCTGTACCACATCTGCACCCCTCCTACTCATCTGGATGGACGTGGTTTCTTTAATTCCATAGTTGTCAGACTTCCATTCCCCTCAATTTCTGATTGTTCTGAGGGATGGTTGTTCTATACTTTAGTTGTAATTTTGATGTGGTTGTGCAAGGAGGTGAGTCATGTTTGCTTATGCCACCATCTTGACTGGAAGTTCTACCTTAAATCCTTAAAGAAGGAGTCACTCCTACTTCTGTCAGTTGAAACCTTTCAAGAGATCCTGGCTCATTCTGAATCTTCCTGAAAAGGCTGGGGGCTGTCCCTGGTGTTGGAGCCATGGCTTCATCCCAGAAGGGATCAGTCTGACTAGGAGGAGGTCCTAGGAGAGCGTTGAGTGAACAAAGTGAGCCCAGGGCCCCAAGCCTGGCTGTACCGAGGAGAGTGGGCCCCACTGTCAGAGATACCTTCTCGAGAAGGGCCCCTTGGGAGACTTCAGGAGTTTGTGGTTACCCACAGCTGCCCATGGGTACAATGATAGGGTTTTTTGTGGGGTGGGGGGGAGAATATTGACCCTTCATAAACTATCCATGCTACACATACCCCCCAAAGCAAAAACCCATTTTTACCCCATTAAGAATAATTAAAATATAATCTTGTACAGTCTCCCTCAAATGCTCCAGCTGACAAGGTCTCCCAGGCTACCAAACGAACTCATTTCAAGGGTAAATAAAAAAGCTCAGAGGGAACTAAGACACTGCCAAAAAAGTCTAGTGGAATTTTTTTTCCTTAAGGAAAAGGCATCAGAATCTTTCCTAGGCTGTTCCCAATTTATGGTCTTCAAGCAGGTGTGTTCCTGGGAAAAGGGTCTGTTCCCTGGACCCCGAGGAGAAAGCTCCTGACATCACTGCACACACCCCAGGTACAATCTGTAGAAGAAGAACGCGTGTCTGGGGTGTGTGTGTATGTGTCTGTGTGTGGAGGGTGTGGGTAGGGCTCTAATCTTTCCTCCAGCTTCAGAAACCTCTGAAGTCTAAAAGACTGAGGATGGGTAAGGGCATCCCTGGGGAATGTGCCACCTTTTCCAATCAGCCTGGACCCCTAAGACAGCTTTGATCAAATGAGGACGAGGCTGCTGCGAGCCCAGCAGTGGGAAGCGGAGGGGAGCTGTACTGACCTCTCAAAACTACAAGGGTTGCAGCCCTGACAGCAGCAAGCTCCCTCCCCGGCTGTGAGCTGATAAGGCTTTCCCATGAGTCCACAGGGAAGTCAATATTCCCTGGAGGTAGGAGCCATTCCCTCGAGGAGGCGAGGCAAGTCTGGAACAGCAGAAAACCAGGGCAGGCCACAAACTCTGCCACGATCCACTCACTGGTCTGTCCCCGAGGGTCTCTCAGCCCCACCCACCTGTCAGCTCAGCTCAACTGGTGGAAGCCGGGTCCTTTTCATCTCTGTATCCACCACAGGCCAGCTCCTGCAGATGCAGGGCTGCTGGGCTCAGGGGTTACCCCTGCGGTACCTGGCGTAGCCCATTTACGGTGAGTAAAATGCAATCTCCTTCACCTCTCGGCTTCCCTTGGCTCTGCTTCCTCACTGGAAAATGGAGACAATAAGGCACTGACCTCTTGCAATTGTTTAAAGATTAAAAGATTAACTCCTCTACCACTTGGGATTGTTATAGGATTAACTCCTCAAAAAGCAACTAGCTTAGTGCCAGGCACAAAGTAAACACAATAACTTACAGCTATTACTGTTGCTGTTATTCTATAAAGTAGATAAAAGGCTAAATGGAAAAGCAATCTGCATTGTAGAGCTCTCCACTGTACTGAGATTTTTAAAAACAAGAATAATTTAGACTCGGAGTCGGGAGGGGAACCCCACGTGACCTGCAGTGTTGAGACTGGCATTTGAAACGGAGACCTCAGCGAAAACGGAGTGCTGCTCCTTAGTAAGGAACTGTGTATTCTCTGCGGCCGAGACGCTGCTGAGGATACCCAGGCATGATGAATTTAAAATGAAGAATCAAACAAAAACTACTCAATGACACTTTTAGGTAGCATGATATTAGCTGCAAATATATCCCCTTGACAAAGATCTATATACTGGCTGAATTTCAAAAAGGGGCTGCAACATAAACAAACTAAACATACGCCAAAAGATTTATACCAAAATGTTGACAACCATCTCTGGTAGCAAAATTATGGGCTTTATTTACTTTCTATAAGGAAGACATATTTCTGTAATTTAAAAAGTTCTTTGAAAAGTGAGCCCCCCCGCCCCTGCCCATGCCGTTTTCTGTGTGTGAGAACCGGGGTGTAGCCCAGGAGTTGAAGGTTGGGGTAGACAGAGTGGTACTACGTTGGGGTTCAAAGAAGCCACTCACCACACCCGAGTTACGCCTGCCAGGCTAAGCCCTCATTGGTGACATGGATACCCATCCTCCTCATCCTCACTGCTGGCATTTGAGTTACAGTTACCCTGTGCCGAGCATGTCCTGCTTTTTAGAGCATCGCAGCTCTGGGAGCCGAGATGTGAGTAGGATAAAGACCTTCCCCGTGTGGCTAACCACACTGACCACTGGGAGGCAGGAGCCAGGTGCCTGTGGGCACTGGGCCACACTACCTGTGCACAGATCCTGGAGCTGGGCCTCCGGCACAGCTAACACCTCCTAGAAGTAAGTCCTAGGAAAGATCCCTGCCACCCTAAGTGACCCCACGCTCCCAGGGAGGGGCCAAACCACAGCCCTGGCTCCGGTCCTGGACACTGACCTGCTCTAGCCCAGCTGCACCCCCAGTTTCCCTAGCTGCTTTTTACCCAACGCAATCTTCTTTTTCTGGCCCACCAAACCAATTTCCTCATTGTTTACTTCAACCTAACTTTTAAAAGCTTATGTGAGAAGTGCAGGGAACGTGTCTGTCATGTTTTGAGACTGAGTAAAAGTAGTATTAGATCAGAAAACCTAAGAACAATGAAGCCAACTCGCCTGGGAGCAGGGCAAGACTTAGAACGCCTTCTGTTTCCCCAAGGCCGGCTGGGTCTGGCCAGCCCAGCCTGCTCCCCACCAGCAGGCAGCCAGCAGGCACCAGCGCAGCCCAATCCCACAGGCCAGCTGAGTAAACTGGATCCGCAGAGAGTGGTTGCTTTTTCATACTCCATTACCCCTGAGTGCTGGGCAGGCCAAGGCTTTTGAAAAGCAAAAGAGAGTGTTTTGCATAAAGTATTTGACTAAAACAGATCACATCTCTATCTGAGAAGACAGAAAAACCTGAGTCTGTCTTTAGGACCCCAGGGCCCCCCAGTGTCCTTGTGACCCTCAGGTCCATGAGACCCGGTGCAGTCTCCAGGGGGACTCCATCGAAGCGCTGGGCTTGCGCGAGCAGACCGGACAGATTAAAGCCTGAGTCACAAGCGTGTGGACTGAGAGTTGAAGCTGGTGCTAAGGGCCCAGTGCCCTCCCTGCAGACCAGCCTCATCTGCTTTTGTGAAAGGAAAGGGCGCTGCAGTTGAGTGTCCCCAGAGAGAACTCGTCTTACTCACAGAGGCCGCCTCCTTTACCGCTGTGAACAATGCTTGTTACTGCTAATTTTGAAGTATTTTAAGGCTATTCCCTAATGGAATACAAAAGAGCATAAAAGAAAACGATTTGAAATCAGACAGACCTGGGTTCAATTCATGGCTCAGCAAGTTACTACTTGACTTTAAGCAAATTAATTCATCTCTGAAGCTCGGTCTCCTCATCTCTAAGGCGGGAAACCACCAGGACTGCTGTGTAGACTACAGGAGATCGTGTACACAGAGCACCTGAATAAGATCTACTTGGAAAAGGCAATGTCTTTAGTGGCTGGTACTAAATTGCAGAAAGCACTTCACCGGCACTTAACAAGTTGTCAATGAGTGAGTGGTGATTCCAAGGGAAAAAGGAAGGTGAAGCTATGGAATATTTTTGCTCATTCACAGGAGGCCCCATGACCCACGGAAGCTGGTCAGGCCCTGTGTCAGACACCTGGGGGCACATGGGCAAGATATTGCAGCTTCTCAAAGACTCTGGTCCCATGTCTGTAAAATCTGGGGTAATCCCACTTACCCTGAAGGACTATTGCAAGAACCGAAGCCACGCCCTGAATAGGAGCTCGGTAAGTGATAGCTGTTCGGAAGCATGGGCTCCGAGGCAGGACAGGTGGGCCTGAGTCTCAGCTCCGCCCCTTCCTGGCTGTGGGATGTGAACCAGTTCGCCTTTCTGGCTTCGGTTTCTTTATCTCTAGAACAGGGATAAGGAAAGACCTACCTCGGAGGGTGGATGAGATATAAATGCACCTAACACACAGTACCTACTCACTTGATAAGAATTAGCTCTATTATTTCATATTTATTAACTATTTAGTGATTAAAAGTTAATATTAAACATTCAAAACTTGGACCACTGGCCTCAAACTCTTCTTATTCTTCTGGTTTTAACCCAGGAATTGGTATCAAACACCCAGATTCGCCAGTCCCAGCAAAGAGGCTGAGACAAAGCCTGTCCAGTCAGAGCTAAGACGGAGCTCTTTATAGTTCCAAGTTCCCGGAGCCTGCTTCCTGGGCAGGCCACCAGAAAGAGTCATTTATTTTTCAATTGCTGATGAAGGCGATTAGGAAGACCTTCCCTTCCCCTGGACTCAAAAGCAATGGCCAGCTTAAATTTTTCATTATGAAGACTCTACAGCAGTGGTTCTCAAAGGAAGGTGATTCGGGCCCCCAGGGGACATCTGGGAACATTTTTTTTAAAGATTTCATTTATTTATTCTTAGAGAGAAGGGAAGGGAAGGAGAAAGAGGGGGAGAGAAACACTGATCAGTTGCCTCTGGCATGCGCCCGGACTGCGAACCAGGCCTGTGTCCCAGGCACGTGCCTCCGTGACCAGGAATCGAACCAGCAGCCTTTCGCCTTGTGGGACAATACCCAACTAACTAAGCCACACCAGTCAGGGCTGGAGACATTTTTGATAGTCACACATGGCCAGATACTATTGGCATTCAGTGCGTAGAGGCTAGGGATGCTGCTGAAACATCCCACAGAGCGCAGGACAGCCCCTCCTCAACCAAAGATTTAGCCAGCCCAAATGTCAATAGTGTTTCGGGTGAGAAACCCGCTGTCTAGGAAAGTTGTTTATGGCAAAGTGTATGGGGGCGGGCAGGACAGGTGATGGTGTCCACACCACAACCGCAGCGAGGCACCACTGACAAGGGCATGGAAATAAGAACACAAAAATGATCTGACATGATGGGGTATTTGGACTATGAAGGGAATTAAAATTTTTTTCAATGAGCATTATTACTATGTTTCAGGACCAGAGAAAGTAAGGACTAGCAGACAGTGAAGGAAAGAGTGACCTGAAAGCTTTATCTCTTGGTATAACCCCACAGAAACTCCCTCTCTCTAACATGGCCCTTTCTCATTTCTGTCCATCTACTCCCTTCTTTAATCTTTAGGCCCCTGGGACGTCATTCTGGTCGGCATCAAACTGTCTTAAAAACAAAGACTCAGATCCATAGACCCCAGACACGGAGTTTCTATCAAACTAAAGATAACATATTGACCTCAGTTGTGTGTAAGCCCCTTGCCCATGAAATGAGGCCACACCCTCACTAAACTAGACAGAACTCCCACCAGGGCTGGCATCAGGACCTGATGTAATGGTCACCTACCCCCTGCCCTTGTCCAGCCCATCAGTAGAGCCCACGACCCCAACTCCCTTATTCGCCATGATTAATCATTTCTCCCACATATAATCTGTCCCTGTGCAGGAGTCAGATTTTAGAGCACTAACTAGCTTATCTGTGTCTTCAGACTTGGCACCATTTCCTTAACTAATAAACCTCTACTTTGCTGCGAACTCAGGTTTGCGTTTCACTGGGCTTTGACGCGCATAGGCGCACGGACCCCTGTGGTTTGGTAACAGGGGTCCTGGTGACTCACGCATCTGTGACTGCCAGCATGCGACAGTGCGCCAGCCCCTGATACTCGATGCACATTCTGCTCAGATTCCAGACGCCTCCCTGCCCCTCCAAATGAGTAACACAAAGGAGCAGGAAGAAATAGTGCAGGGTTTTCTGCAAATCTAAGTGCAGAGTTTAACTTGAAAAAGCTTATTCCAGAGTCTTTCCCTGTCCTCTCTCTCTCTTGCATATCTCTAAACTCTTCTTCCTCTTTAATTACTCGACAAGTAGTTGCCAGAAAATCAAGTGGTCAGTCAAGTTAGACCAGGCCTTTACTATCAAGGAGCTTTCAGATAGCAGGGAAGGCCTCAATCTATGCGAGAGCCACAACTGTAAAATGACAAACCAAGAGAGCACTCCGAAGGACAGGAAAGCTGACCCGGATTGCGGTGTGGAAGTACCACTCGATGTCACTTAAGTGACACATGAGTGAGATAGAAAGGATTAATAGGGGGTACTACTACTGAGCCAAGAGAGGTGTAAAAAAAATTTTCAAGCCGTATAGAGAAAATACCATTTGCAGAAGGAGGAGAGGCCTGATGAGGCTGAGGAACTAAATGGTATCTGGTGGCAGAGAAAACCAGGAAGGGCCTCAAAGCCTTCTGAAATGATGGTCTTTATTCTAATAATAAAAAACTATTAACGCAGGCAAAAGAAATGTTTAAGGCCTTAACACGTAGTTTTTACTCTGCCGCACCCAAGGGTTAGGTGAGAAATTGCTCCCACCAAAACCTCCGACATGTAACAGAGGAACCCAGGCCAGTAGCGAAGCCTCCAGATGACACGGAGGTCCTCGAAACACTGCAAAGAGTACGAAGGAGCAGTTTCCCCTCCTCAGCAAGGATCCGAGAGCTCTGAGCTCACTGAATCATGAAGGTCTCTCTGGGATAGGGAAAGGCCGAGAGAAATAGCTGACGTCAGAGTCCTTGTAAAGAGTCACAAATCCCAGGAGGGCTCCATAAGCAGTCCGTCTTCTCCTACTTGAAGGGCCAAGTTCAGGCTAGAGCAGACTACGGCTTCCACGTGTCCCCAGGTGCTGTGCTTTATTTATCTGCACAGGCCCTGGGGGTTATTCTTCCAGCAGATCTTCCTGGAAGTCCTACTACCCACGAGCCGCTGTGCTAGCTCTGGGAACCATGCTGTCTCCATCTCACTCTCCTTCCTCGTTCATCTTCTGTTCCCCCCTCTCGGGAGACTTCCTTCCTTGTGGCCACTGGATCTGTCTCTCTTTTCTCACAGCAGGGAGTGTTTGTGTCCAGGCTCACTTGCTGGGTCCGAAACACAAGTTTTTCAATTCTGACAGACCTGGTTGAAATCTTAAAGATGCTGGCCCAGGCCTATCTGCCACTGTCTGACCGTGGGCAAACTCCCTTCTTGATAAGTCCCACTCCAGAGGGCTGCCACACCAATGACAGGAGGAAAGATGTACAGTGGTGGGCACCAGGCCTGACACTCAGCAAAACCTCAGCTAGCAGCAGCTCCTTTCAGACACTCCCAGGATTCTGGCAGAGGAGATGGGGAGGAAAAGGAACCCAGGGTAAGGCCTGAAGGAGAATGCCTCACAAGATACCTGTGCGGGCAGAGGGTGCTGGGGAGGGGGACCCTCAACCATTCAACGACTACTTGGAATTGAGTAATGGAGTAACATACAAAAGTCCCTGCCTTCAAGAAGCTTATATTCCAGGGGGAGGAAAAAGGCAGCCGAGGGACACATAAACCATAGATTAGGAAGGGAAAAGAGGTGGGAGGAACAGGGCCAGAGAGAGTCACGTTGGGGTGTTCCATGAAATGGGGTGGGGGGAGTGGGGAGGTGCATGGAAGGCCTTTCTGACTAGGTGACAGCTGAGCAAGAACCAAGAGAGGACAGAAGCTGCATGGACTTCCGAGACACGTGGAAGGCAGAGGGAAGGGGAATGGCAGATACAAAGGTGCAGCAGTGGGAGTGGGGCAGGTGAAGCAAACAGCGAGGCCCATGAAGATGGAGCAGAGCATGCAGGGTAACTGCAGAAATAGCTCAAAATAGTCTTATTCTGTTTAACAAGATACTGAGTTGTTTTCCAGACACAAGAGACCAAAACTGCTTATCACGTAGCGGAAACATGGGCAGAGAAGAGAACTTTGACCTCCAGCTGCACCTGGAACCAAAGTCTCGCCACTCCCTGCACCCTCCCCGCCCACATATATACATGGAACTGAAGGACCAGAACATAAATGAAATCTGAACACCAGAACACTTTTAGAAGTGAAGGGTCACAGTGCAGGAAGACCCAGCACTAATGTCCTTACCACAGATGGCCAAGGGCCAGGGTCCTCCAATGAAAACTTGCCCCACCAAGCACTTCTGCATAGCGGACGCCCCGGACCCCTTAAAAACCCTTATCTAGTTCAGCAAGCAAGATGGATCTGAGGCACAATTAAGTTGCCCATCTTCTCAGTTGGTGCCTTCTCCATCAACAAACTTTTTGTTACTGCAAACTCTGACATTTTGAGTCTTGGCCTTTTGAAGCCTCAGGCACACGAACTTGGGTTCTGTAATGCAGGGATAGCCTACTCATATAGGGCCATGCTAGTTACTGTAAAAATTCTGGCTTTCAGTCTGAGTGACATGGGAAACCATCAGTGGGTCTGGGTAGAAAATGGCAGGGGGCAAGAGTGCGAGGAGGGAGACCAGTCATGTGGCTCTGACTGCATACGAGATAGATGACTCTGGGGCTACCTTAGGCCAGTGGGAGTTCTCAGGGTGGTCAGCAATGACCCTCAGTCACTGTCTTCACCATCTCCACCCACCCACAAGCAAAAGTTCAGGAAAGTTTTGTGGGCTGAGAAAGGGCACTAACTTCCCCAATGCCCTTCAAGGTGCCATAAACTACACAAGCATATTCCTTTATTCTTCACCACATTCCTGCAATCCCAGTTTCGCAGATAAGGGAACAGAAGCCCAGAGAACTGGAGAAACTATACCTAGATTCCTAAGCCAATGTGGCTTTTGGTGGCACCATGCAGCGTCCTTGCTGGGACATTCTGTCATCTGATACCTGGCAAAGAAAGACGGTACTGAGCTGGACTTTATGCCAGAAAGGCTTCCCAGGGCAATAAAAATGCCTGATCAGAGTTTCTGATGAAGAAAGGCATAAAAGGCTCAAACAAGCTAAGCTGTAATTCCATACCTTGAGCTAGTTAGCCAGAGATACTGGACTGTTAGATCCCTTCCCCGTCTACACTCACGCTGACTGATGAGAGCAGTGCACTTACCCAGGGAGTGTGCAGAGGAAGAAACGTGCCATTGCACCACCCCCGCTCTCCCATCTGTGATTGTGGACTAAAGGAGAGGCCGCTTCTGACCGCTCACTGGTTGGCCAGCAACCTGGCAGGGCAAACTCCTAGAGCAGGCTCTGTTTCTGCTTCTTCAAATTACAGAGAACCATAGTAGGGTCACTTTTAGTTCCCAATCTACGAGCATAGAAACTCCAGTGAAAGCCGATTGGGTTTTTGATCTCCAGGGAGGCAACCCATGGACTCTGTTGAAGTAGAATATATTTTACTTTAAATCAATACCCCAAAGAACATTATAAGACCCCAATATCTGGACTCAAAGGAGTCATATAGTAAGGGAAGGGTCTCAGAGGGAAAGGTGACAGACATCTAAGGAGCAGTCACAACCACCTTTTGCAATGGTGCCGTTTCCCTTCACCTGCAACGTAGTTACTGAGAACATACATATTTCAGCGCTGGTTTGGGTGCTCTGGAAGCAGAGACAAAGGACAGAAGAAACTGACTCCACGAAGCTCGCAAGAGGACGCAGGTGCACTCAGAAACCAGAGAGGTCAAGTGACTGGCAGGCCCCAGTGTTAAGGGGGTTTGCACACAGGTTGACCGCACTCCACTTCCCTCTGCTTATCAGGACACTGGCGCCCTGCTGTAATCACCAGGGTTCTGTGGGGGTTGGGAGGTAACGGGAGACAGGTGAGGGAATGGGCTGAAAAGAAGGTATTTTTCTTTGGTGGGTGTTTGATAATGGCTGTGGAATCTGCTGGATTACAGCAGGAAGCACGGTGAGGGAGTATGCATTTAGCTTGGAATCAGGACTTATGCCAAAAGTCACTAAACCTCTCTGGACTTTACTTTGAATATATCTAAAAAGAAGAGGTACCCTAGCAGGACTAGTAAATGGTTTCCTCTTACCTAATAATTCACACCTATTCATAGTGGCTGAAGCCACATTTGGGCTGAGCAGAAAGGGCCATGATTGATTAGTGATGTCTGCCAGGAGCTTGGCATGTGATTAATCTGGGTCTCATCTGAGGACCCTCCCACTTCCGATGATTTAAGGCATGAGTGGGAGTCATTTTAATTTTGGTGACAGAATTAAAAAATCTTTACCTCACCAAACAGGAGTTCACCTATTACCACAGGAACTTGTGGTAGGGTTCCCCCAAACCTCCCAACCCATATGCCATTTGGCAATGTGGCTTTGCCACTGATCCATCAAGGAGTGAAGTCTATTTCCCCTCCCCTAGAAAACACGTTAGGTCAACTAGTAGCTGCTTTGACCAATGACAGAGTGATGGCAGTGATGTTCGAAGACTGCTGAGACGGGCAGGGAGAAAGCCCGGCAGATCATCACATTGTGGTTGTATAAGGTTTGGGGAAATCTGGGTGAAAGGTATGCAGAGCCCTTTGTACTATTTCTGCCATGCTTTTGTAAGTCTGAAATTGTTTCCAACTTAGACGTTCAACAAAAAGTTTTTTGCTTCTTTTATTATTTTTTAAAGAAAGGCCTGGCAGCATCCATGGTTACACTCTAACGTGACAGGGGCCCAACTACCTGTGGCTGTCGCACTGTGGGGAGTCCCCGGCTGGCCGCACTGAAGGGCCATTCGCAGTGGGTGCGAAAGAGACACCAGACATCTCTTTTTGACTTGAAAGGACAGTTTCTTGTTATATGAACCAAAAGTACAAGATTTCACCAACACTGAAACCGTTGACAGAATATGTTGAACTTAAATTAAACCTCCAGGGGAAGTAAGAGGCTCAGACAAAGCCAGTACCAGGGGAGAAGCCCGAGACTGCCTTGGAACCAACAGGACTAACCGCATCTCTGCCCAGGTCTCTTCTGGCCCCTCCCAGCGGTAACACTGCTTCCGCCATGCTCCCCTCCCTCTCCTTTCGGAAGCATCGCGGCTTCTTCCTCTGTATTGCACTGGACATGATATTAAGCCAATACATTTCATTGGAGGGTAGAAAGTACACATACTCAACCCAGCACGCTGGTTATCGTCTATGTTCCAGCCTCCCTACGTGCCTTGGGGAGCAGGGACGAAGCTTTCCCACCAAACCCCACCCAAATTACAGAATCTCTAGGACTTGAAGTGGTTTGTTATGTAGCAGTAGTAACCAAAGCATACGTCAAGTTCTACCTGCAGCACAAAGCCTTAAATTCTGGTTCAGCAAGACGTGGCTGTCCGAATGGGTCTTTTGGACCTATTCTTGGGCCGAGGTCAGTTTCACATTCTTCTTGGCCAAGTGCTTTTGTTACCTGAGTTCCTTTTTAGACAGCACCCCTACTCTTATTTCAATAAGATTATGTCAAAGAATGTCAGAGGGCATTCTTCTTTTTTGCAGCAGAGTTTTCGCTCCTTGTACTGTCTCTGTTCCCTCGGAGTCCCTCTTTCCTCTGTTTTTGTCACCATCTGTCATTTTGGAGGCTTTTCTCAGGCCTCTGTGGGATCCTCTGTTGTTGGTTGATATTTAAGGCTGAGGTTCTGTCAGTTGCAGCCTTAAGAGTCTTGACTAAAACTAATGGTGAAAACCTAAACTAAGACAGCAAGAGCAAGGATGACTGCATTCAGACATTAAGGAGGTAAACTAGACAGAACACAAAAACTCACTGAACATGGAGAGAGGAGGTGCTTTGGGAGAAGGCTGTATAGGGTGCAGCTGAAGCACGTGGGGGTGGTGACTTCTAATGGAGGTGTGGAATACGCAAGGGAGAGCTTCATGGAGGAGGTGATATTCTTCTGATCTCCAGGACTGTGTGGGTTGGAGCAGAGTGGGAATGAGGGGTGGGAGTGAAGGGAGCAGCATGGCAGATCAGAGGCTTTATCTGCACACAGGCTACTTAAATGATGACATCCACCCAAAGTAGTTATTGGATGAGACATCTGGGGGTATTGGGGGAGTAGACAGATTTTGCACATGGAGGAGATGTGAACTGTTGAGAGCAAAGAGTGGAATGTCATGGACCATTTGCCAAGATGGTCAACAATTCCCCTCCCCCAGTGTTCAAATGCCAATCCTCTTAGATGGGAGTTATTTTACACGATTGTTTATAATGGCCATTATTCATTATTCATATTAACAAAGGAACAGAAACTCAAAGACCCATCAGCTGATAAATGGATAAATGGAACTGTGGTACATCCATACAGTCAAGTATTACTTGGCAGCACAAAAGCACGAAGTACTGACACGAGCTACAACATGGTGAGCCTTAAAAGCATTACACTAAGTGAAAGACGCTGGTAAAAAACAAACAAACATATATTACGTGATCCCGTTGATAAGAAATGTCTAGAACAGGTAAATCTACATAGGATTAGATCAGTGAAGGGGGAGGGTTAAGGGAATGGGGAGTAATTGCTAAGGGTTTGTTATAAAGCTATTCTAGAATTAGACGGCGATGACAGTTGTACAACTCTATGAGTATACTGCAAACCCCTGGATGACACACGCCAGTGGGTAATTTATGTGATATATAAATTATATCTCAATGAAGTTGTTATTTTTAAAAAGGGTGAGGGGATGAATAGGGGGGGACCTATTCCCCTCCTACTGAATCCGGCCAGCCTGTGACTTGCTTTGAACAACAGAGTACTGGGTAACGAGAGCGGTGCCAGATCAGGGCCTAGCTATTAAAAGCCTGACAGCTTCCACTTTCACCCCTGCAGGAGCTGGCTGCCCTGTAAGGAAGCTCCGGCTAGCGGAGAGACCACGTAGAGAGGGAGGCCTCAGGGAAGCCAACCAAGACCCAGTCCCATGGGTGAGGACATCTCGGACACTCCAGCCCCGGCCGAGTTGACAGCTGAATTAAGTCACACAAGGGACCCCAGGAGAGAGCACATGAAGCCAACTCACAGAATCATGAGAAATAATAAATCATGGTTGTTTTAAGCCACTGAGTTTTGGAGTGATATCCCATAGCACAGCTAACTGCACTACAATCTCCTGAGCCTCACACTCCATCTCTGTAACGTGGGACTGGGGCTACCAGTGGCTGCGAAGATTACATAAGGCTAATGCCAGACACCGTGCTCAAGAAATCCTAGTTGTCACAGTTGTTACTGTTGTTATCATTAAAAATCACCCCAGGAGACCCATGACATACTGCTCTCTGGAAAGTCTTATTCCCTGCTGCTTCCAACTATACAGTTTGCAAAAAGCTGCTTTACTGAGGAAAAACAAAGGTTTTTCTTAGCTACAATTTCTGGACAATGAACTTTGAACGGTAAACAGACTACCAAAGAAGGTTCTGCTTCAGTTAGCCATCTACGACCCATCTACCAACGCATCTATTCAACACATCTTTATTAAGTAACCCCTTACTGATTACCAGACTCCAATTAGAACAGCTAAGAAGACCCTCCCTCCTTTGACAAAGAAGTTGCTTCCACCTAGGTAGCTGTTAACGGAATGGACTACACACTTGAACTTCGGCTTGAGGCAGGGTATGTGCAGTAGTAAATAAATCTAAATCATCCAATTGAAGAAAACACCTTAAATTTCTATAGAAAGCTCAGAGACATGGCACAGAATACAAGCCCCAAGAATGATTTTGACTGGGTATCCCAGAATTGATAAAAGAGCAAGGAATGAAATGGGTCTCCAAAGGGTACATCCCTCAGTGAGGGGACAACAGGGTCCCATTCACAGAACCTGGACACCAGGTGAGAGAAGGACTTGCCCATCTGGCGTCACCTGCCATGTCTGGGGACAGAACAGGTCAGGGCAGTTAACTGCTCACAAGCTGATAACAGAGAAAGAAAATCTGGTAGGAGTGGACATTATACAACTTTGAACTGCATTTACGAAATAATGATAAACAATCTTTTAATCCTAAGAAGAATTAAAATATTTCCTCAAAAAGGTTGACAGAATACTTACATTACACCAAAGGTAAAGAAAGAAGATGAAATCTGTGTATTCCGCACGAGGCGACAAAGCCCACCAGGCCCAGGAAGCACTTTTTCTAGACAAGTTCTGTGAAGTTCTGAATCCCAAGCGCGAGTTCAGGCGGTACGAGCAGTGCAGGCGCGGAAAGGCCCGCACGCCGCAGACAGAGGGCTACCGGAGAAAGGCATAACCCCAGGCAGGCGCCGGGCTGAGTCTACTGGATAACCCAAATGCTGGCATGACTTTTCTTTTTATTGACATATAACATACAGGAAAGTGCACGAATAGTAAGTGTACGGCTTGAAGAATGTTTACGCCCAGATGAAAGTATATTCCTAATACCCTAGAAGGTTCCCTTGTGCCCTTCCCAATCAATAACCAGCCTCCCCCCACCGCTGGCCCCTGCTCAGTAGCTGGGGGTAAACACTATTCTGATCTTCATTACCATTGATGACTTTGGCTTGTTCCTGAATTTTACATTAATGGAATCACACATTATGTGGTCTTTCTGGTCTGCTCTCCTTCATTCATCCCAGGGTTACCTTGTCTTGAAGCAGAAAACCCAGAAGCTGATATTTGTTTTCAGGAAACCTCCCTGTGATGTCACAGACCTGGATGGCAGCTACCCCGATCGTACTGGTTATGCTTCCCGCATTCTCCCGAGCGTGTGTCATTACAACTTACGGCAAAACAGAATCTTGGACTGTAAAAGTCTTCCTTCAAGATAAACCAAACCATTAAAAGGTATTCAAATCCATTCAATCTTAACACAGCCTCTGACTCGACACTATAAAGCACCATCTTTTCCATAGTGAAATCCCTCTTAAACACATTCTTCTTCCCCGGCACCCACCCGCGCTAAAGAGTCCTCAAATCCTGGAATCAAATGAGCCGTGGATTCTGTTATTACTTTTGATTAGTAAGGGGTTAAGCTACAGGACCGTCTCTGAGACAGCCTAAGGCCCTAAATTCCGACGAGTGTGTGTCAGAAAGGACAGGAGAGGGATGAGAGTACAGCAAGAAGTTACAGGTACAGATTTTTAAGCCAAGCTATCAGAATTCAGTTCCGGGATCTGCCACTTCTGGCTGGGCAACCTTGGGCAAATCGTCGCTCCACTCGTGTCTCAGTTACTTCACTGTAAAATGGGAATAACCTCACTGGATTGTTGCAAGGATTAAATGTCAGTGCACATGAAGCTCCTAGGAGACCACATGGCACCTCATGTGCACGCATAAGAGTCAAGCTGAAAGAGCTATGAGAGGGCAACTATTCTGCAAACCATAGGGCTACAACAGTCACAGCAGTCACCGAGACACCCAGGACAGTGCTTCTCAAGATGTTCCCTTTCCAACCCTTCACAGACTGATGCTTTTGATAAAATGCTTGAATGTCAAAGAAATGTCCATCAAATTGTTCTAAACGTTTTTCAATGTCTACTCTCACTTTCTGTACTTTTCTTTGTATTGCCCAGTAGCTGTTCACAGACTGGTACTAGTCTGCAGACCCAACTTTGAGGAGCACTGTTCCAGCACACAAGGACTCATGCGCCAGCTGACAACTCAGCCAGCAGGTTAAAAAGAATTATGAAAACATCAGTAAAAGAAACCAACCCCCAAGAGCAGGGGCAAGAGGATGACTTGAGGGTCAACAAGCTGATAAAATAAGCCCAATGGGCTAAATCTGATAAACAATAAACGGACGGCCAGAGCAAGAATCCAACTGGTACTTTTCCCCACCAGGGCTCCAGGAGGTGCCCTCGGCAAAGGTGTCGGCCAGGAAGTCATCAGCCCCAGAGGCGACAAGAGAAAGAAGGAAGCAGGCAGAACTGCCTCAGGTTTCCTGAGAAAGAAGTCCTTCTCAGGAATTAGAAGCCACCCTACGCAGTCACCAAGCTTTGAGAATGTCAACCATGGCACACAAAGGCCAGAGTTTCTTCTCTGCCAAAGAAAACAAGTAAACATTTCCTTTGGTGACATGGGACTGAGCTCACACACCCAAATATGCACCTACACACGCCCCGCCACCATACCTGTGGTTTTAGGAGGCTCCTGAGGTCCACCTTGCCAGCCATACTGTGGGTACCCTTGGTAGGGGTACCCCTGAGGAGGTGGGTAAGGTCCTCCCATAGGTCCTGGGGGATAGGCCTCAGGCCCCATTGGTGGCTGTGGATAAGGTGGGTACGGGGCTGTCGGACCCGGGCCCGGGTACGGTGGTGGGTTCCCTTGGTTCATCAGGGATCTGCAGAATGTACCTAAGAGACAAATAAAAAAATTATTTGCATTTAATTGGCAGAAATCATTGAGAAAAAAATTTCAACCCAATAGATCATTTACCAAATGCCTTAAAGGTATCTCAACCCTCTTGCAAATCTTTAGCTCTGCCTGCTCTGTTTCCTTCTCGCCATTGCAACAGGCAAAGATCCTATGTATCTGTTTATTTGCCTTTGTCTGCCTTCCCCCTAGACTGCAGGCTGCGACAGCAGGGAGCAGGTCAATTCTGAATCATCACTATGACCCTACAGCTTAGTATAGCGCCTGGCACAAGGCAGGCCCCTCAATAATTGTCTTAAATGAAGAATAGGATAGTATTTTGTTTCTGAATTCTCTGAAATGTCCACAAATGTGACTGGATAGCTCTTAGGAGAAGGCACCAGGTCTAAGAGCACTAATTATAAGTCAGATCAGCGGTGCTGACCCAGCACTAGCAATCCTCTAATAAACAGGGTTGGGCCACGTGGGGTCTTCTACAAGCAGCACTGCTGGCAGTGACCGACCAAAGAGTGCAAAGGCCGCCACTGCCATGGGCACTGGGGTGCTCCAGCTGCTCCCCCAGACCTGGAGCTCTGAGCAGCTGAGCAGCATGCTCAGTTGTCGCTGGACAGAGGGCAGAGCCGTCTAGAGAGGACGTTGATGCCTCCCCTGACCCGGGGGCTCCCCCGATGGGCTCCCAAGACTCTGGAGGGCCCACCAGGAACCCCTGCTTGTGTCTACAGATTCCAGTTCTTAGTGGCTTGCTTCTGTGAGGAAGGCCATTGCGTCCCAGTCTCCAAGCCTGTTAAGCTTCCTCTTGATTGGGCTTTAAAAGTCTAAAGGGCCAGCAGCTCTTTTCCACCATCTCTGTAACCTCCACAGTGCCTGACACATGCCTTCCAGAGAAAAAGCACGACTGGGTGATGCAAAGTCCATGTGCTGGCTGAATAGTGCGACACCAGTCATCTTGCTGCCTTGCACTGTTAGCCGTCTCTTGTATTGCTACTTAACTTTTACCCATTTTGTGTCTTCTACCCGCAACGAAATAGTAAGTTAATAGAGGGAAGAGTCTCATACCCCAAATTTACTATTTTGCTTATTACTAAATACTTAGTATTCACTAAATTTTACTTAATTCTTTTTCATAACATGCAATTAATAAATTAATAAGTCACTCTATATGAAGAACAGAATAGCATTAAGTAAGGGTTTCCAGAAAAATCTGAATGAAATGACAGCAGACTTTGCTGGTTGCCCACACGACAACCATATCCATTCCCCTTTGTAACAGTCGTCAGATTTCCAGTTAGGTATCTACCTGTTCTTCCTGCACTTCAAGTACTTGAGGGAAGCTCCTTCTGCACCTGCTCCAGGGAGAGTGCAACCTAACCTAAGTCAATCCATGTTGCCCTTGTTTCAAGATTGAGTCAAAGGAATCCAGAATTAAGATCCTGGGATTGGTTCTGAAATCGTTTGATTAGTTAAAAGTGTGGGGGCTTCTCCTAATACACTCCCACTTTCCTTTCCCCTGAGAACTGGCACACACAAAGTTTAGCAAGGACACATCCTACAAAACCGCTGACGGCTAATGTGCACACCTGAGGGAGCCAGTCTTGAGATGGAGGCACTTGAGGGAGGCAGAGCAGAAAGAAAGAAAGGAGTGGGATTCCAGATGACTCTATAACAGCTCAGAAATCAGACTGAAACCCACCCTAAATCGAACTTTCTCTGCAGAATTTCTAGTCTTGGAACCAGCACGATAAGCTAACGCACCCTTCTGAGTGACATTCAACCAAGCACGCATCACCCAGGACTGGCTGGGCCCGACCCTGTGCTAACAGCGGGGGTAAAGAGATGAACGCAGCTCATACTCTCCTCTTGGGTAACTGGCTAAAACAAACACTCGACAAGGACAGTGATTTTTAGAAAAGGTGGTAACCAGACCGCTAGGTTAGGAGTAGGGGCTTAAACCCAGTAGAAGGAGGGAGTGGAGAGCATGCCATTTGAGGTAGGTGATCATAAATGGAGACTTTCTAATATAGAATCAGAATGGCTCTAGAGTCTCTGTTATGACCCCACTTTGGAGACTCCTTACTTTCTCAGGGGTCTGAAGGGGACTCAGAAAAGAACTGGGATTCTTTCCCTTCGCGGCTCTCTGGTCTGTGCTGACATGGCATCACACTCTGACCTGCAGTGGCTTTTCTCTTTGCCCTACTGCAGACGCTCACTGTGACTAATCCTGGAATTGTCACATGAACTTGGGCATACGTAATTGCTGTACAATTCTGTATTTCCTCTCTCCTCCAAGAAGGCTTTGGTAAACCTGTAGAAAACCGAGTCAGCCCTGGTTAACACAGAAATCAGTTTCATTAACCCCTCTCTTGTCACTCACTATCTGTTTTTTAAGTCGTGGAAGTAGAACACAGCCACCATAGCTTACTCTTTCCTGAAATCAGTGTGTGTACTGGGGGAGGGGTCCTTCAGACTGACCTAATTTCTCCAAAACTGTAGTTTAACTTGATTAGTCCAATAAGACCTTGTAGTAATGATTTATCCTCACTCTAGCAAAGACTGGCACTGTATTTCCTGGAAGGCACTGTTTTCCTAAGAACAATAAGCAGTGAAAATGAGAAGAAACAAAGCATCCAGAACTATCACAACCTCAGACCTCAACATTTCATGACCTTCCTTGATGCATTCATTTGCATCTGTTCCGCATTGTCCCGGCCGTTCTCTCCCTGACGCCCTCGGAACTCCCAACAGTTTGTGCCCTCCCTGCGTCTCTCTCAGTCATGTTCCCGCTCATTTCTGGTGCGCACTTTTCTCCCTCTGCCCAAGGAATCCCTTCATGTCTGGGGGCGGGGACGCCATGCACCCCTCACAGAGGCACTTTGAAGAGCAGAAGCCAGCCACTCCAGCAGCCATGACTCTCCCGCTCCCCAGACGGAAGAGTCTCATACCCCAAATTTACTATTTTGATTATTACTAAATACTTAGTATTTACTAAATTTCACTTAAAAAAAGTAAAATTTAGTAAATTTTACTAAAAAATTCCCCCGCCTGCATTCTGTTTCTGTGTTTCTAAGACACAGTCATATTAAAGGAATAAAAGTCTGGATCTGTTTTTGGTTTCCTCTAAACAAACAAACAAACAAAAAAGCCAGTAAGAGAAAGAGAACTGCCAAAGTCACAGAAACAGCATCTGTGCTGAGATCAAAGTCCTTTCGAAAAGCAGAAATTCCCTCAGCGGGAATCGTTGTTCCCAAGCTTGAGTCAGGAGCAAAGCAACGTAAAACACAGTCCTCTAACCACTCAGCATAACCAAAACACAAAGAGCTTTAAATTTAAGGTTCAATACTAAGCTTTGTAACATGAATGTTTTCCTTTATAAGTTTGGTCAGGTGAAATGAAAGTCCTACTATGATGATCAAACAAAATGTAAACAGTGAAAATCATAGCATTAAAGACAAATCAGAGCTCCAAAAGGGACGGCTAAAGTCTGAGCAGCAGCCAAGACCCACTGATAGATCATGTTGAATGACCACTGCAATCCCAGCATCCCATTCAAGACAGGTCCAGAGTCACAGGCTCAGCAGATACCCAACAGCACAAGGAGAAATGCAGAAACTGTTCTTTTGGAAAGTGGTCCATGGAGATAAGATCACTATAAAAGAACTCATCTAAGTAAAAATGCAGGAAAGAACACTATTTTCAAAGTTATTATGTTTAAATTACAAGATAGCTGATAGCCTGGTATTGAACATGCAGGCAGCACACTGGAGAGTTTTCCCCCGGAAAAAAAGTATTGATGTATCTAACAGTTGAGGAGATTTCAAGAAATGACTCACCCAGTCACCCCACAGCAAAGCCCAAACACACAGAACTTCTAAATGACTTTTTATTACCACATATATAAGTGAATGGACAAAGAAGATTATTAGACATTTGCAGAGAGCCTGCAACATACAAAATAGAGCAAAACAAAACAGGAAAGAGAAAAAATGACAACCTAATACCCAGCAAGAGGAAAGAGTTCAATAAATTACAGTACGTCTGCACAGTAGTTCACCTGCAGTCATTTAAATTTGGTTTTGAAGCATTATATAATATTAAGTGTAAGAAAATTTCAAAGCTACACATTCAGCATGATCCCAATTTTCTTTAAAACAAACACATGTGTGTGTGTGTGTGTGTGTGTGTGTGTATCTCAAACCTCAAGATAACCCTGACAACCACTGAAGGACTACAGAAGGAAGGTTCACACACCCAGCCCACCTGACGTCCATCATCTGGACCAACAGTCCTTGAGATGATTACCATCCTGGATACATCCAGAGGCTAAGAAGGCAGGACTGATTCTTCTTAAGAATGTACTTTTTACTATACGAATGCTTAGCTCTTCTGTCTTCTTCAAAACACTCTGGGCACTGCCTAGCTGAGACTCCAGCTTGTAAACCCTGACCTTGGAATAGATCTTCAGTATTTATTTCTAGTAAAGTCTCCAGACTCTTTCCGAACTCTCTACAAAGTATTCTTGTGGGAGCAGGGGAATGAACCTTGATACTCCACACTTTATCAGAGACCTACACATAAAAGCTAAAACAATTAAGCTTTTGAAAGTGGATAAGGTACTCGTGACTTTGGCAGTATTTACCTTATGACCCAGTATTTACCTTATGAGCCGAAATGAGTACATAAATCCACCAAAGATATGTGTGACAATGTTCAAAGCAGTTTCATTTATAACAACCCCAAACTAAAAACTATCCATATGTTCATCAAGGGCAGAACCAATAGATTAGGGTATACTTCTATAACAGAAAATTTCCCAGTACTAAAAAAGCAAAACTAAACTAAACAACACTATATGCAACAATGGAGCTGACTGCTGCAGACAAAGATGAGCAGCAGCAGCCAGACTCAACAGACTTCACACTGTACGATTCCATTTACATGAGGTTCAAACACAGCCAAAATGAGTCTACAAACACTGACTGGAAGAGGCACAAGGGGAGCCTTCTGGGATCGTGGAAACGTTCTACGTCTTGAGCTGAGTCACGTTTACGTAAACGCTCCCAACTCACTGAGTAGTACATTAAGATTTTCACACTAAGTTGTACAGTAACAGCAGACAGACAAAATTTGGATAGAAGGGAAAATCTGGCTGGAATAATAGGTATTTGTCATTTATTTATACTCGTATTCTTTTGTATTTCTGAAAGTTTGACTAAAGCAACCTATATAGTCAGAAAAAAATTAAGTTTACTTAGTGCTTTTCATGTTGCCCCACCTTTTGTTTTTAATGGCTCCAGTGCCTCTGTAGACTTTCTATAGTACCCTGATTCTCTTCCTATTACTAATCTTCCCCTTGTTGGTAACCTATTTTTTTACCGGCGTTTCACTGCTTTTTACAGTGATTTTTGTAATTGTGATTCTTTTCCATAAGACACTTCAGCTCCCTAGGTTATTTAAATGTTTTCTTTCTGCTTCAAACTGAGAAGTCACTTTGCTAAGTACCAGACACGGGGTAAAAAACCAAAATCCTCTTGATTATGTGTAGACTCTTCCACTTTGCAAGTGATCTTACGGTTAAAGCCAGAAGTCGTGCTTACCCTCCCATCCTAACATATCCTTCTTGGGAATTTAGAAATTGTTGTTAAAATTTAAAAACATGAGAGTACAGATCTTATTCTAAAGACCTCTTCTGGGTCTGATTTCTTAGCCCCCTGATTAGCTGGTCTTTTTAATAGGATCTTTGAAATAGGTTATTTTATATACAAGGTCCCTCAATTTTTCTTGATTCTTATGTCTGTAATTTTGGGTATGGTTTGTTGGGCTAAAAAAAGCTTTGGAATTGCTGGTTCTGTGCTGCTCTGTGTCTCCTGTTTGCAGTCTTTGGAAACCCGCGGACCCAGCACTAGCGGTTCCCAGCACCACCGAGATAATGGTAAGCAAGACACAATTTCTTCTCGGACTGGTGAGAGAGACATTAACGTCAGCAATTACGAAACCAAGCCGAGTGTGTGGGAACATTTGGTGCTGTGAGCTCAGAGGAGAGACCACATGTCAAGGAAGTCGGAGAATGCTTCTGAGAGGAAGTGATGAGCAGCGGCAAGTTAACCACGCACACGCTGGTCAGAGG
Source organism: Tonatia bakeri (assembly GCA_004024845.1). Classification (NCBI taxonomy): domain Eukaryota; kingdom Metazoa; phylum Chordata; class Mammalia; order Chiroptera; family Phyllostomidae; genus Tonatia; species Tonatia bakeri. Next base: position 23,079 of record PVIA01005955.1, on the reverse strand, counting down.
TGACACTGCGAGAAAGAGCCGAATGCATTTGAGGAACTGAACAAATTCATTGCGGCTGAAGCGGATTGTATGGAAAGAGGTCAAAGAGTCAGTTCACAGCCTTGCTAAGAACAGGATCATTTCAGGATCTTTGCAGCTTCCTCTTCCATAGTTTTATATCTTTTAAAAAGATTCACATAATTTATGTTTACTTTCTGGATACTGCTGGCAAATCTAACACTGTTTTGTTTTGTTTTTTTTGTCAATATAAGTACCTACTACACGACAGGCCTCGCGAGTACTGCGAATATGAGAGAAGGAATTCTAGCTGGCTTGCTCTTCCCCTTCGGTACTGCTAATAAGAATAAAATTATCTTTTCCATTTGTCTGTTGTAGCAGATGGAAGTTCTCCAGACTTCAGGGGTGAGGACAGTTTGCCCATATAGACTGACTAAATTCACTCTGGGGGGTCCGGAGGGTTGTGCAAGTTCACTGAGACCGAGGTACAAGCAGAGCCTGAATGCAGCCACCAGCAGGGAAAGCTGTACCCCCCCCCCCCACACACACACACTGAGCATACGGTGAGCAGAGATAAAAAGCAACGGCTTCAAATCCGAACCCCAAAGCCACAAGAACAGGCGTTCCGGAACCGCAGGCCTTTGTCCAGGAAGAACCTACTCCTGACATGGACCGCATTACATGAGGGCTCCGGAACAACAGCTGGGATTTCCTTACATATAACATGGTGGCGATGGCCCCAACACCAGAGCCACACCAGGAGACCTCACAGTTGTCATAGCACGGACAAGACCTTTGTTTTTATGACTTGCTCACCAATTTCTAACACATTTTACTGTTACCATTTCCTAAGTTGCTTTTCTTTTGGGGGCAGACTGGAAAGAGATAGCCTATTTATGGTCCAAATACTGATTTTGGAGTTGGCCTTCCAGATAATTATTAGCTATCCCCTATCTCAATCACCATTTCTTTGTTTGGCAGAGAGTTCTACCAGGCCCTGAGCTGTCCTCATATAATCAACACCGTGGCTTGTGGCCTTAGAATAGCCTCTCTGTGGAGTACACAATGACACACAGGTTAGAAATGGGACCCTTTCTGAAGAAGGGTATGAAAATGCACATGGGAGGCAAAATATAATAGTGGGTCCCTAATGTTTAGCAGAAACATCCTTCTTTTATAGAGGGTCCATCCTTTTTTTTCTTACAAATTCTTCAACAAAGACATATTTTTAAGTGAAACCTCAAATAAATGAATAAAGACACTCTAGTCTCTGAGCCAGCAATTTCACCTTTAGGAGTTTATCCTACAGAGATATACTACTGCTGGTATGCAAACAAATAAACAAACAAAATTAATATTATATATATAATTGAATACCACACACACACTTATTGTAGCATTTGTTTATAACAGCTATATTGCATACATATAATATATAAAACATACAGGTACACATATATATTTATATACTATACAACATTCCAGAGGTCCATCAGTATGGGAATGATTAAATGAGCCATGGAATTCCCAAACCATGGAGCTGCTAGTATTTTACCCTAAAGAAGAATGAATTAGAATGACTGGGGTGCCCAAAAAGTCTGAATGGTTTTTTCTGTCAAGTAAAAGACACGTTTTTCATTTTCACCAATGGCTTTATTGATTTGGATATTTTGAGTGTGTTGGCTATCTCCTGCTATTGGCTTCTAGTGGGTGGAATGCATAAGACAGCCCCACAGCAGAGAATCATTTGGCCAAATGTCAGGAGTACCAAGAAACTTCGCAAATCACTTTTGATACATTCAATCAGTCACAGCACCTTCTCCATACACTGCATGAATCTCTTTTTGCGTTTCAGTTGTTTTTACCTTTCTTGAAATAATAAAGCATAATATGTGAAAATGTTGCATATCTTTTTCCATCTTCAATATTAAAATGGCTGCACAAAAATTCACCAATTTTGATAACTTTTTTTTTTAAATGCACGCTGATACGACTGCTGTCACAACACAAACTAACAAAACTGTTTCAAATGAAGTTAAAGGCAACTACACGCTACTAGAGCCATTGTATGGAAAAACATACCAGACTTCTTGGTCAACCCATTATATTTTCTATGCATATTTAACAATGAAAATTAAAACCCTTGCTAATCATTTTTGGGTAAAGTCTGCCACATGGCTTTTAAGAGAAAAAAAGTCCATTTCTTAATTCATCGAGCAGGAAAGTCATGCTTGTAGAGGCTTCCCACAACCATCCACCTGTCACTGAGACCACAGTTCGTCCTGTTGCCACCTGGGGAAACTAGCTGCAGGGCAGGACCCACAGCTGTACACAGTCTCATGGGTTCCAGGCCGCCCTGAGCGAGGGCCCCTTTTGCAGCCTTTATTGGTCACATCTGGTCCTCTGCAGAAACCAGAGGTCTGCCTACAGGTAGGACTCCTCATTCTGATTCTGCCTTCAGTTTCTGGAAGGACTCCCCAAGGGCGGACGTCAGCCTCTATCTAGTATGACAGCTGACAATGCCAGCAAATCCTGACCATAGCCCCTTTCCCACACTGCTGGGACCCCCACAGGGGGAGAGGCACCTCCAAATTCATCCAATGATTCAAGTAGGGAACTCTGGTCAATACCCCACCTAGGTTATCTGAAAGCCAGTCCAGGCAGGTGAAGGTTGGATGGGAACATCTAAATTGCATCTAGTCACTGGGATATAGAGGACAGCATTGTAACTCTGGAACTTCAAATAGCTAGCCCTCAAAGTGACAATGGAAAGAAAATGAGGCCCAGCAAAAGGGAGGGTGGATAGAGGAAGCAGCCGTGAACAGGATGGCAGGGAAAAGGGAAGAAAGCTGTTAACACAGTGAGTGAGTTGGGGAAATGAAAGACAGGTTAGACCACGGAGGGAGAGAAAAGGGATGAATCTCTGCCCCCTGCCAAGTTGAGAGGACACATTAGAGAGGAGACTGGTGCATCTCTCCCCAATGAGCCTGACAGGCCACTTCCCAGGCCGGGTCCCCCACCAGCACAGCCCCTGAAAGACTGGCTCTGCCTGACTACCCCACCCCCCAACCCACCCATCCCCCACCAAAGCATTAGATTAGGCCTTGTAGGGAAGTTGAAATCTCAATGGTTTAGAAAGAGGCCCCTACAGCTTAATGTGCTGGTAATTTAACTAAGCACTCCTGGTTCCTGTCGCATACCAGGCCAGCCCCGGCTTTGCTCCACCATTAAAGGGTGCCCTCCTGACCCTTGGAGGAAGCAGCCAGCTCAGCCAGCCCTGCAGGGTGGCTCTTAATGGTCAAGAGTGAATTTCACTTCACACCAGCAAGCGCCACCCGTGTCTACCAAGTGCAGCACCCTAAGAGACTATGGACAACCCCCGGGCAGCTCACTCTGCCCTTCCTTCTCTTCATTTTCATAGAATTTTTAAAGAAACAGGCATTGCGGACAGCAAAGATTAGAAAACACAAACACCAGACGATATGTTCAGGTTTCTGTCATTAGTACTATCCCCCAAAAGCTACTATGTATGTGGAAGACAAGGGGCTCAAAGTATGGGGTGTTGATGAGTTAAAAAAAAACTGCATCCACCCTGAACTAAAACCTGGGTTTTCCAAGAGCATTTGTGCACAGAAAGAACAACATACTGCAGCACCAGTGAAGTCGAGACCCTGGTGAAGGGCCTAGAATTTAACAGTACACAGTCTCGCCTCTCGCTGCCACTCAGGCCCTTGTTTGGCAGATTTCATATAAAAACAGCAGTGGTTTCACACTGGCTGCACTTATTTCTTTTCAGCTCCCAGATTCTTCATTCTGCTGTGTTCCTAGCTTCACAGAGCCACATGGAGTTTCAGAAGATGGGACTTAAGGGGCCCCCCTCTGATGGCCTGCCTACCCCCAAACCTTCCCTACCACCTGCATCGTGTCATCTGAAAAAATTCACTGAGTCCTATCTTTGGCTAAGGCAGTATTTTCCCAAGTAGTGCATGGGGCATGATTTGCAAACAACTTAATTTTAATAATTATACCTTCTATTTGTGGAAGGTGATAGTAGTTTCAATTTAAGGCAATGATATTTTTTCCCTTTTAAATAAATTTTTAAATGTTTAAAAGTGGGTCAATTTAAAGAAAAATAAAAGTTTAAAGAAAAATAAAGTTAAATATAAGACAGATGGCACACAGAAAACATGCAAGGGGAACACAAATAAAATGAGATAAAAATAGATAGAAACTCCACTTCCAAGTCCCTTGCTTCAGAATGCAACCATCCCTCACTGGAGTTTCTTTCGCTGCCACTAGATACCAAAGATCAGCAAGATGTAGTTCAGCAAAGTCGGCAGAGCCAGGAGGATGTAGAAACTGGATCAGAGACAGAAGGATCACACTGGCCTTAGAGAGGGTGTTGTTGAGGAGGAAAGGCTAAGGATGGAGGAGGAGGGGGAATGCAGGGTCTCGGGAAGCTCTGGGCAGCAGGAAAGCAAGTATCAGACTCATGAGCTAGGCCCATTGCTAGAAAAGTCCCCCTCTTCACACTTCCTCTCCCCAGTGATCCTGCCCAAGACACTGAAAGCTGACTGGTAAAGTAGTAAGGGCAGCATTAGAAATTTAACGTGGCAGAAGTCTAACATCAACTCCGGGGATTTTTCTCCCCCAAAACCTTTGCAGTTCAATTGTTCCCCATCCCTGCCTTTCTTTGAACACTGACCCCATGGTCAGATAATTTTCAGTAATGGGGTATTTTCAGGACCAATTCTCTTGGGACTAACTAATGCTTCTTGAGCATCAATTGTTAGAGAATTAATGATAGGCACCTGTGAATGAGGCCTTACTCCTCAATGAGTAAATGCCCGTAAATCAAACCCTCCTCCCACTGTGACCGCCAACGCTCCCTTCAACTATTTAATTGAAAGGGTTCAGAAAAATATATAGCACTCCTTGTTTTCAGCAAAGTCATACTGCACTGGCTTGCTGATCACAGAAACTATTCAAACGATTTGCCTCCCTTACTTGAGGCCTAAATCAGTGTGAATATTCCATATGTCTCCTAAAAACTTCGAAAAAGAAGTAATTCCAAGCTCATTTCCTTTTGAAGAGCCCTTTGTACTATAAGTGCCCAAAGCGGTGTAAACTTTTTTGGCTGAAGGGTCAACTCCTGTCCGATCCCCTCACTTCTGTCTACTGCTGGTTTTTAATTGCTGACTCCCATTTTATAGCCAAGCCAATTAGTAGTGCTGGCCATGCATGGGGAGTCTGAATGCCTGGAACGCAGGAGAAACATAGGAAGCTTCTCCTTCTCCTACCAGAAGTTTGCTCCAGTGGGAACTATGCCTAGCCAACAAACGTCAAAGTCTAAGATACGAATATTAAGAGTTCCGTACAGACCCTGGGAACATCAGCTAGCGCGTGCACCGCCCGTGGCTGAGAGTAGGCCTGGCGGAAGTCCGCACAGGACAGGGGAATTTAAAAGAACAACGATTTCACTCATTCAGTTTAGTGAGCTTTATTACCAACTTGTCTTTGATGAGCTTAATAACAAATTCCTTTAGGGCTGAAAGGGTGTTGAGTCTAAAGCCCCCCACACCTGCTAGGTTACTGATTTACCCCAGGCACTCTAAAATGGAGTGGGAAACAGTCTGAGCTGATTTACATGTCAAGTACAAAAACGCACTTACCCTCGGCCTGCGGGTCTTTACTGTAGACATATTGGTAACCAAGCCCACATACTCAGGAAACCCTCCCCCTCACACACAAAAAAAGCCTTAGGGTCTGAAGGAGGACTTTACAAAAATTTAGAATGCCCAACTCCTTTCCATGTCACTGCATCTCAAGATTTACTGTTCATTCAGAATGAAAATATTTGCTTTGGATGAGTTCAAACTTTATATAAGCTTTTCATTAATTCTCCTCGGTACCTCTGTGAAGGGAGTACTGACCATTAATTACCCCGCTTCAAGGTCAGGAGTGTTTCAGTGCCCAGAAAGGAGGGCCCTGCCCAAGGCCTTGGGTGGCAGAGGTGCAGGCCTGCCTCTCGCCTGGACCCAGTTCCCCTTAAGGGAGGGCATTTCAGTTTCTCAACAGAACAACCAGCCCCAGTGAGCCCTGTTTACGGAAACACACTAACATTTTTTTCCCTGACAATAAAGTCTTAAACTCTCTATCACTGGGAAAACTTGTAGCGGCAGCAGGAGTGAAGGAAAGCGGAAAATTCCCCAAAACTCTTGGCCTACTTAACCACCCTGAAAGCACGTAGTTTTATAGTGTTTTGGGGAGAGAAGGGCAGGCTGTTTGTTTCCCAAGGAAGCATGATTAGTTGGCTGGTTCAAATATTTCCAAAGACATTTAGAAAATGGTTAACAATTCAAAAAAAATATATGGCCAAGAAATTTAATATCCAGCAATTCTGCGAAGCCCCTTAAAAATCACTATTATAACAAGGGGTGGACAGGGACTGGGACTCACTGGGTAAGTAGTAATGTACGGGAGACACCTTGTTCAGGTGACCTATCCTAAGACTTCTTTTCCAGAGAATGACTTCACTGATCGGACTGGAAGCTCACTGGGAGTTTGCTCTCCCCAATGCCACCACTCCGATGTGTCCCCCCTGGAGCACTGGGCAGGTCTCTACATTTATACGCAAACCAGCTGCAGCCATTTCCCAAGTTCTCGGCAATTCCCTAAACTGCCTTTTACTGTAGGAGATCCCTGGAGGTTCAGCTGTTTACTGGAGTCCAACAAATACAAAACAAGTAGGTGGGAAAGTCCAGCCATTTCACTTCCTCCCAGGAAACAGAAGCTCCTAAGGTTCAGCATAAAATGGACATCAGTGCATTTTTTTGAGTCACAGAATCAGTAAGTTCCAGAGCTGGGAAAAAACATAAATCACCAAATCATTCCTCTTTTGTAATGAAAATATTTTCTGTTTCGGGAAGGTAGGACAAAATGGCGAATTAACACTTAAGCATTCTGAGGCTGGGAAGCCCCCAAGCTGAAGGGAATAGGTAGAAAGGGGGAACCCTTCATTCTAAAATGAACAAAGACAAGCGGACTCCTTTCCACTTCCCCAGTGCCCACATTCATGTTTTGAGCACTGGTTATCCTTTAATAACTCGCTCCCATTAAATCTACCAGTCACTCGGGGTTTGGGTTTCACCCTGGGGACGAGAGGTGTTTGTAAGACAGTTTGAAACCTCTGATGAAGGGCAATCCAATTACTGAGCATATATAGACTGGAGCAAAAGTAGGTTTCCAGTTGTGAGTACATGAAACACAATTTACTCTTTTATTATTATTTATTGTACTATTTTCCACACGAACAACTGGAAACCTACTTTTGCCCCACCCTGTAGAAGGGTGCAAAGCTCTCAGGCAGTTGTTAAATCTGGCCAAACGAGATAAGAAAATGAGCTGCAGTTAGTGCTTCCTTTCTAAGAAGGCATTTTTATTTTAATCAGCTAACAATGACTGGGGTGTACAGCCCCTGGCTGCCTGCAGCCATCCGTCTGTTACAGATATTTCATAACAGGGTTCGCAGAACCCCATCACACCAGAGTTCCGGGTGTTGTCACCTCTTTCCCACCTTGTCACAACAGCCTCTCAGTATCTCCGCATCCCGCGGACTCCTGCTACCCCAATTCAGCCGACGCCTCCAGGACTCCCACAGCACGCAAACCTTCAGCTGCGCACTCCAGAGTTTTCCTAACCCGCCCTAACCGAATTCTCTGAACTTGTTTCCCCCACACAGCCCTAGTACTGTCAGTCACAAAACCGTCTTTTTCCCTCCAGCGCCAGGACTCCGGTCTCCTGCGGAGGTTTCCTTCTCTCCCCCCGCTCTACTCTTCCAATTCCCCACAGCGGCTGGGAAAACAGTCCCCGCTCCGCCGGACTCCGCTCAGATTTCACCTCCCCCAACAGGTCTACTCGGTCTCAACGGTCAGGATTCCTCTCCACCGCAGCACCCTGTAGCACCCGGTGGGGACACCCTCGGCCCGGCTCCCACCCGCCGGGCTTCGGAGCAGCCTCTCGCCCCCCGCAGGCCCAGCCCAAAGCACCGAGTAGGTCCCTGGCGGCTCCTCAGACATCGCGGCCCAAGGCAAAGAGATGCAGAAGCATCTCGCAGACGTCCCCCGAGACGGGGTGTGGCAAGTGCCGCTCCAAGCCCGTCGCCACCTCGAACCGTGAGACCACTAAAACAAGGAGCCCCTTAGTCCACCGCCCAGAGGCCGGGCGGGCGGCGCCAGATCCGCGCTCCCCGCACCCGCCAGCCAGCCTCCACCAGCTGCCCGGCGACCAGGAGCCGGAGGAACTGCCAGGGGGTGAGGGTGTGTGTGTATGAGGGAGACACCTAGGTGGGCATCAGGCAGGCTGCTGCCGCTCCCCGGGATCCCCAGCCCTCTCCCGGGGCTGCGAGTGCCCCCGCCAGAGCCGGCCCATCCCGCCCGGGTGCCCACTGCTCTTGGGGAGCCCTCTGGGGAGCTCAGGGACGCGCCCGCGCCTCGCCCCCTCCGTGATCCCAGTTCAGCGGGGCCCGGGGCCGCCTCACCTCACCTCACCTCTCGAACAACGGGCAGGGCACGGGTTGAGTCGGGAGCGGACGGGACTAGGTAAGACAGCACAAATAGCTCAGGACTAGCCTCTGAGTGAGTGAGAAGCCGCAGCGTGGCTGACGTCACGGCAGTCCCAACAGCCGCGAGCTGCGTGTCACCTGATCACCCTGGCAACGCGCGCGGGGCGTGGCGAGGCAGAAGGCGGTGTCACAGCTCGGGCCCCGCCCCTAGCCTCGGGCCTTAGAGGCCCTAGGGGCATGCTACGCAGTCACTAGCGCCTCGGGGACTGGAGATGCGACTCTGGCCTGGCTTCTCCGGCCTCTGAGCTGGGCTAGATGCCAGACGCGCCAACAGGGCTTTCCCCTTAAATTGGGTCCGTTCTCCAAGACTCCAGACGATACACCCTCTCCGCTAGAGCAAGTGCCTGGAAGGCAGGGCATGTGTTGTTCCCCGGGTCTCCGGCTCACTGCATGGCACACGGGGTTAACTGTGGGCTGCTCCTTCTCGTATTGTCTAGGCGCCAGGTGTTTACTCCCCAAGCTGTACCTGGGAGGACTGGGGCTGAGGATGGTACCTGCATTGTTCTCTGTAACGTTTCCCCCATAAAACCTCACAGCAAATAGGGCAGCTTCTGCTGGAGAATGTAACCATACTTCATTCATTCAGGAGAGGGGAGGGGAGGGGTTGGAGCCCCGGCCCAGCTCTCCAGTTCTGAAGGCCTCCTCCTTCCCGGATTCCAACAGAAAAAGAAATCACTGAAACACTCCCAGAGCAAAGCCTACGACAAGCCTGCAAGTCCTCGTGAAAAGATTTTTTGTTTTTCATTTTAGAAATTGATTTTTCATTCGAATTCCTCCCCTTGCTTGCTATAAACGTATGTCTATGCCTCTCCACTAATTTGAAAAGATATGTGCGCCATCATGTTCATTGCAGCATTATTTACAATAGCCAAGATATGGAAACAACCTAAGTGCCATGAAGTGGTACATACAGACAATGGAATATGACTCTGACTTTCCACTCTCTGAACATAAACCATCAGCTTCAAAGTAAAAACTGAACACCCCATAGAAGTCCCAGTTTGAAAACCACTGCTTATCTCTTCCCTTTTTCCTGAGTTCCATTTATATTTTACTCCTGCACCGCCATGGAGGTTTCATATATCATGTCCTTCCCTCTCAGACTATGGGATTGTAAACCAAAAAGTTGTTTATAATTAACTTCAAGTGAGAACCTTTTGGTGCCTGGCAATGGGCAATGCCAGGATGACTGACGCACCGTCCTTGAAGATCATGAGTTTATGGGTAGTGTCCCATATCCAAGTACCACCTGTCCTGTTTATTATTTACTTAATAGTTTTAGTGACATTTTTTACTTTTATACGTTTATTTTTTTTTAAAGAAAATTAGTGTACAAAGGGGGGAGAGTTGTAAAAGGTGCAAGAGAATCGTGACTGTAGCCAAAAAGAGTTGTACTAACAGGGAGAAGAGATTGAAAATATGAGTCCAGGGCCCACGGGGCAGAGATCAGCAGTCAGGAAGATAATGGGAGTGGGGCAGGGGCAGCCAGACCCCTGAGGAGGGGAACTCTGAATGGAAATCAGGGAGGGCTGAGAGCAGAGGTGGGTCAAAATGGAGGGAAAAGTGCTGGGAGCAGAGGGAGGGGAGAAGGGATGGGGAGAAAGGAGAAGCAGCTGGAAATTTGGGGAAGAGCTGCTGAAAGGGAGCATGGTGAAGTACAGAGAGACCTAGGAAGGGGGGCTGACAGCAATAAAGGAAGGGGGCTGTGAGCTTACAGAAGTGAGGACTGTGGAGAAGGAGGAACAGGCGGGGAGAATCTGGTATAGGCTAACATTTCTGTCTCCTCCGGACCAAGAAGTAGGCAGTGTCCTTCAGAGGCTGGCAGGGGAGTACAGCATTGTCTGTGAGCATCTAGGGAAGGAAAGTGATTCACACACCCCCCAAAACCATCTCTGGACCATCAGGGGGAGTGGGGCAAGAATCATCCTTTGCAGAACACTAATGCAGAGGAAAGAGCAGGGATAGTACCTCCATAACTATACTCTGACATTCAGGCTTTTGGACTGGAAAGTTTTCCAGGCCCTTGGGGGTAGGCATATGAGGCTCTAATCTGGGCAGGGCAAGGCAAGGAAGGGGGTGGAAGGCAGGGATAACTGTCTGGGAAGGGAGGGAAATTTCTCATGGCAGCTGGGACACAGGGGAGCCGGCTATGCTGAGGGAGAAGAGATGGTAGGACATGTTTTTAAAAATGCCCTTGGCCACTTCCCTTTTACTGAGTTGGTTGTGCGTGAGAGGATATAACCATCAAAGAAATGGTTGTGTCCTACCCTGTCACCCTCTACCTGTCACCCTCCCCCTTCCTTGTCACCTCTGCCTTCACTGTATGAGTATAAACTCAGGTAATGTTGCTAACAACATCCAAGACCCAGTGATGTGGCCAGAAGTGCATCCTACCTGGCTCCTTTCTGGGATTTGACCTTAAGTCCCAGGACTAAGCAGTGGGCCAGATGTAGAAGTTGCCAGAGATTTACCAAGTTTATCCACAACAGCTATGAGTTTCTATTCCTAGAAATACAGAAAAAGGTCTGGTAGAAGGTCCAGACAAAGTGAATCTTCTGTGCAAGTCCATTAGCCATAGAAGCTATAATGAATTTTCAACACTTGTGATCCAGGAGAGCCACCCAAGGATTGTGGAGGCGACACGATGCAGCAGTTGGGAGCCTGTGCTCTGAGCTTTATCCTTTTTGTGACCTTGGGCAAGCCACCCACCTTCATTGAGCCTCAGTCTTATCTGTAAAATAGGGATAATAATACCCACCTCACAAACTATCATAAACTGTAGGGGAATTCTAGATCCACAAAAGAATCCAGATTCATAATTTCTCAAAAGGCTATGTTTAACTTTTTAAAATTGATTTTTAGAGAGAGAGGAAGGGAGAGAGAAGAAAATAACATTGCTTTGTTGCCTCCCATACACACCCTGACAGGGGTCAAATGCACAACCTTTCAGTGTACGGGACAACACTGCAACCAACTGAGCTGCCCGGCCAGGGCTCGAAAGGCCATTGTAAAACCATTGCACTCCATTTGGTCACTCAGCCTTGGATGGAAGAATATTTCTTGGATGCCTATTGTGCACTCAGCAGTGATAGATATGACAGGAGCAAGTTCCCTAACTTGTCCTCCAGACATCTAACTCCTGATAAAAAAGCTAGATGGTATAAGGCCTCTGAAGACCCCTGTAAGACTGAATGCTGAACTGTGTCATGCCCTTCTGTTCCCTCGATGTTCATGGACGAGAGGCCATGCCAGCTGCATTGGCGAAGGTGGGATGCATGAAAGGAAGGGTCTACAGCAGAGCTCTGAAAAGCAGGATTTGGAGGGGTGATGAGAAAAGACAGCTTTCTGGGTCACATTATCTCGACAGCATGTGCACCGGGGGCAGGGGCTCAGGAAATATTTGCTGAAGGAATGGATGATCGATTGAACAAATAAAGACAATAAAATTAGAGAACAGTGGTCATAAACCAGCCTAATTAGCCTATGGAAATTGAGAGCTGTAAGAAATAAGGTAGAGACAGAGCGGGTTATGGAAGAGCTTTTGAGAGTAGAATCTTCTAGTAGGAGCATAGGGTTTGGAGTCAGAAAGACAGGGTTACATTCAAACCCCATCACTTATTAGCCATGTGACCTTGAGAGAGTTACGTAACTTCTCTGTGCACTAGTTTCCTCATCTGGAAAATATTAGGGATAACGTTGATCTCTACTTTATAGAGTCATTTCTAGGGTTAACTGAGATAATGAACATGAAACCCAAGCATGGTGCCTGGCACATACTAAGTGCTCCAAACTGTTGGCTTTTTAAGTGCCAGGAAGAAGAGGATAGATTCAATATGAAAACTGTAAGGGGACCTGGCTGGTGTGGCTTAGTGGATGGAGCTCCAGCTTGTGAACCAAAAGGTCACTGGTTCGATCCCTGTTCAGGGCACACGCCTGGGTTGTGGGCCAGGTCCCCACCTGGGATGTGCTAGAGGCATCCAATTGAAGTTTCTCTCACACATCAATATTTCTCTACCTCTCTTTCACCCTCCCTTCTTCTCTCTCTAAAATAAATAAATAAACAAATAAAATGTTTAAAAAAAGAAAACAATAGGAGAACACTGAAGCTCCCCAAAGTGGGAATGGGATGCAGTATTTTGAGAAGAATCCTTTGGTAGCAGAATTCAGGCTGGTCAGAAGGGAAAGTAGGGCCATGGCAAAGGTGCGTCCCCAAGAGGTAAAGAAGGGCTGATCACGGACTGGAAACAACTCCTTCTGGAAGGAGAAAGCTTGCCACGCCACTTGCACACGTGCGGAAGTCAGAGCCTGGCATGAGGAAGCACTCCATCACCCTGTTCCACGAACACCTCTAAATGTTGCACGCGTCGAACAACCTCTCTTTGGAGCTCGCAGGCCCAACAATGAGCACCAAGAGAACTCCCCGGAGTCAGGGACAGGCTGTTTTAAAACACTGGAGAGAAGCTTTGCGCAGTGGCAGTATCGTAGCCAATGAGGTTTATCCGAGGCGCGATTATTGCTAATTGAAACACTGGAGAAGTCCACTAGACCCGGCCTCTGGCTGATTTCGGCATCTCCCTCTTCCCTGCTTTGGAAGTAAACAAATGAACACATGTCAAAGGAAAACCGGTGAATGTGGCCAGCACATGCATGAAAACTAGCAAAGAATGAATGGCCGGATTCTTTTCCCATGTTAGGGTATCAAAGAAAGAAGAAAAAGAAATTATGCTTCTTTGTTTCTGAACTTCCTCTTCTGCCTGATTCTAATGGAATTTGAGGTTTATGTGAAGGAGAAAGAGGCAAAGTCATCAGTTTGCTTCTGGCCATGGTTCAAGGTCTGGTTTTCACCTGAGCACTGACTCTCACAGTTTTGTTTCTCTTTTTCTGGTCTACATTTTCAACTTCCAATTTGCTAGTCAAGAATGTCTCCATGCAAGTGACTAAAACGCCATTTGGGTTGGTTTAAGAAAGAGGGAGAGAGAATTCATTGGCTCATGAAACCAAAAGTCCAGCGAATCTGAGCTTCAGGCAAAGTTGGATCTGGGCACTCACACACCGACACCAGGGATCTCCGGTCTTGCTCCATCTCTCAGCTCTCCTTCCCCTGCATCCTCGGGCAGTCTCTCTGAGAGTATCAGAATTACATTCCCCCTGCGAAGTCGCAGCAGACAAAAGCTTTCTTTTCCCAACAGTACTAAAAAAAGCTCCAGAGTGGAGACTTAGTGTTTGCATTGGCTTTGCGTAACTCATTCCCCCCCCACCGCCACCCCCCCGCCCCCGAATGTGTGGCTGCAGCCAAGGGATATGACACGTGGCTAGCGGGTGACACCTCCAGAGCTGGGGGTGAGGTTAGCCCTTCCCACATCCCATATTTGAAAGTGTGGAAGAAAGGCTCTCCCAGGAAAGTCTAGTTATTAGAGTCAGGAGAAATAGATGCCGAGCAAACAGAAAACACAGCTGACCCCTACAGGCCACAGATACCAAAACCACAGCCCATGGAAGGCACATGTAATATAATATTCCAAAAGGCTAACCTTGAATCCACTTAGGAGTCAACTCACCTTCTGTATTTCCCAGACAGTGCATCCAATGAGGGACAAACTCCCGGCATTCAGAGGGGGAGCCTTATCGAGATGGTAGCATAGAACCTGCCGTGGGTTTTACCTAAGTGCACTCTCCTCTCTTGGAAGTATTACTTCTGAAGAAAGTGGTTTGGAGAACGAGAACATTTAATGTTTTAAATGTGCGTGCAGCATCCTGAGTTCTGAGAGTCATCACATAAAGGCATGCATTTATAACTGTGACTTTCTGAAGCACTGACTCCTGAAGTGGCCTGGCATTTGGTACTGATCTTAAAAACCTAGCCATGGAGAAGAGTATGTTTTTCTCCCAGGCCGTGACTCAACTGAGTAGGGCAATGACTCTCACATCAACTCCAAAGAATCTCCTGGCTTTTTAATATTTTGAAAGAATAAGAAAAAAATCAACATGCAAATTAGAAATAATCAGTCTATAAGTATATTTACACTTATATTTATAGAATAAACCAACCATAATTTAGTACATAACATATAAAGAATAAGAACTCAGGAGAACATTAAATTCACATATTCATTCTATGGGATTACTAAGTGCCTACCATGTGCCTGGGATGGTACCAGGCTCTGAGGATATAGGAATAAGCAAAACAGATTTTTAAAATCCTTGCTTACATGAAGCTTGCATTCCAGTAGGTGTGTCTATCTGTATACCATCTTTGAGTCTCCTCTGCCATTGATAGGAAATAGTCAATACATCAACAAACATACAGGGTAAACTCTCAGTGAGTGCTTCCTCTAGGCTGGGCTTTCTGCCAGTGCTCTGCTTCATTATTCTCTTCTTCCTGGGGATTCAAAACAGGTTTCAGAGAGATGCAGACACCTGGTCAAACACAGGAAGTAAGTGGTGCAATCAAGACTGAAACTAACACCTCCATATCTGCTTTTTAACTTGTACCCTCTCTTAATGTGTGGATGGAGGAATACAGGGAGGGGTGGGGACTATGGCAAACTGGACAACAAACAATGCAAATAGAGCCACTGTCTTTCAGCTCCCGCCACTTGTCAAATGGGAACGTGGCCCTGTATGACCAGGTTTTCTGATTTTTCAGGAGAAGCCAGCAAACAGGATTCTGATGCAAAATCCAATTTTTAAGACACCGTGAAAGCCAAAAATAATCCATGTGGGCATAATTCCGGCCCCAGGTCCACCCCCCTGTGGGATGTCACACTGTGCCCAGAGGGTCCCTGGGCAGGTTCGGTTCCATAGAGCAGCCCTGAAACTAAGTATGGTTAAGACCCCGCAAATATAGCTTCAGTCCTTGCACGAAGTATTTATTTCTTAGGTTGATTTTATAAGGCTAAGGCAGAAACGTGGTGCCCTTGTTTACCAAAAAAGCAAAGTCCTTTATGAAAGGTAACAGCCAGGGAGCAGCTGGAGCATTCCAGCCCCCCTACTGTGGGGGAGGAGGTTGGCAGAGAACCAGCCTATGCTGGGCTGACAGGCCATGCTCATCTGAAAGGGAAAATTTAACTTTAGGGCCGGCTCTGTGTTACATCTGAGGTCCTAATAATGATCATTATTCTGTCAGCGTGCAAGACGTGATTCAAAATAATTCTCCTAAAAGTCACATTCTACTTGCTTCCTGGCCCTTCCTTCCCTCCTCTGCCCAGGCCTCCCACGCTCAATAAACCTTCCCTCTTTCCCACTCCATTTGCTGAGGGGCGGCAGCCACAGGATGCATGGACTTTCATCATTGGGGGTGGTCTGTGATTGGAATGGCATTGGTCCCTGGTGGTGGCAGTCTCTTCTGTCTTGGTCTTTGGAGGAAGCGAGGGAGCTCAGAAGAGCTTTCATGTTTAAAAAAACATTTGCACCATCAATAGACTGAAAGTAAGACAATAATTTTACTTAAAAAGTGTAAAGGAGTTCTCATCCTTCAGATCATAACAAGATCAGAAAACCCCTGTTTACTACAAGATTGTTTCAGAAAGGGAAGTAAAATCTGGCACATGAAAAATCCCATTTCTATCTGCTCTCAAGATAGTAACTTTGCAGCCATATGCCATGTGTATTTCATCACAGCAAAACAGTGCTGCAGTGCACTGGGGACAGATTTGCTGCTGCTGCCGCCGCCGCCACCACCTCCTTCTGTTACTTGGATAAAGCTTAGGCATGTGGTGGCATCTCTGTGAGATTCTTAGAAGTACTTTTCCCTGGAACCCTACAACATGAGACTCAAAATCCCAGCTCCTCTGGGCCTGGGCGGGGGGGCGGGGGGGGGATGCTTTTCTTTGGAAAACACACACAGTAAGGATTTAGATACCTTCTGAAAGGACAAAGAAAGCTTGTACTCTCCCCGATTCCTTGCTTGAAAGATCATTTGAGATTAAGAGATGAAGTGACTTCTCCCACTCACGGAGCAATGCTATGCTTAGGAGTGTCCAGAGACCTGGGCTGCAGCTCTGGTTCCCCTTCATCCTTGCCACAGAACTCGGAGCGATTTGCTACTTCTTTCTGGGCCCCAGTTTTCTCACCTGTGACGTGGATATAATAATAGGCCTGACCACATGGAGCTGTCGGGAAGGTTCGTTGGTGAGATGCCATGTGTGCAACAGAAGCTGCTCTCTTCGCACAGCGCTCGTGGTCCAGTTCACCGCAGCCTCTGTGAATCCCCATCCCTCCCCCCAACCCACACCGTAAGAGCGGGTACACATCAAAAAGCAGATATATGCTCCGGGCTTGGCCCTGCCACTTATTTCTGTGTGTGGCTCCTTGTGACCAGGAGTTACACATGATGACCAAGGTCACTCTTCAGCTGCACCAGTAAAAACACAAATCATCTTTGCTCTCACCACATTCAGAGTCTTATTTTAGATGCCAACTTTACGTGAATTTCTGGGCTGCTTAGGCCACCGTCCAGATGAGAGTGTGGCTCTCCTGCCTCCTGCTCCAGGCCCCTGGAGAGGTGCTATTGGCATCTGCATCAGAGTGGGAGGGGCACTATGTACATATGCAGATTCCTGGGCTCCATCCTAGACCCACGGCTTCTGAATCAATGGGGCTGGGGCCTGGGAATCTTCAGGTGTAACATGCTATCTGAGGGAGCGGATGCATGTGAAAGGTAGCTTTTAGGGTCCTCCTGTCCCTGAAACTCAAACAGGTCTTTACCTCACCCTGATTTTCTTCATGTGTCCTGCTTAATTGGACCAAGGCAACAAAAGCAAAAATAAACAGGTGGGACTACATCAAACTAAAAAGCTCTGTGCAGCAAATAAAACCATCGACAAAAGGAAAAGAAACCTACTGAATGGAGAAATTATTTGTAAGTCATATAACAGATAAGAGGCTAATATCCAAAATATATAAAGAACTCACACAACCTGATAGCAAAAAAAAAAAAAAGCAACCTAATTACAAAATTAGGCAGAAGATCTGAATAGACATTTTTTCAAAGAAAATACAAATGGCCAACAGGTACTTGAAAGGGGGCTTAACATCACTAATTGTCAGGGAAATCAAAACCTCAACGAGATATCACCTTACACCTGTATGAGTGGCCAGCAACAAAAAGATGAGCAATAACAAGTGCTGGTGAGGATGTGGAGAAAAGGGACCCCTTGTGCACTGCTGACAGGAATGTCAATTGGTGTAGCCACTGTGAAAAACAATATGGAGTTTCCTTAAAAAAATAAAAATAGGTGCTGGCCACTGTGGTATACTTGGTTGGAACATCATTGCATAGACCAAAAGGTCCAGGTTCGATCCCCAGCCAGGGCACATGCCTGGGTTGTGGTCAGGTCCCCAGTTGGGGTGCATGAGGGGCAACTGACCAATGTTTCTCACATTGATGTTTCTCTCCCTCTCTTTCTCCTTCCCTGCCCTTCTCTCTAAAAATAAATAAGTAAAATATTTTTAAAAAGAAAATAAAAGAAGTGGTACATATATACAATGGAATATTACTCAACCATAAAAAATGAAATTTTGTCATTTGCAACAACATAGATGGAACTTGAAGGTATTATGCTAAGTGAAGTAAGTCAGAGAAAGACAAATACCACATAATCTCACATACATGTGGAATTAAAAAAACAAACAAACTAATGAACCCAAGCTTGTAGATACAGAGAACAGATTAGTGGTTGCCAGAGGTGGAGGGTGGGTGGGGAAATGGTGAAGGAGGGGTCAAAAGGTTCAAAATTCCAATTATTGGTAAGCTATAGAATGTTATATACAGCATATTGATTATAGTTAATAAAACTGCATTGTGCATTTGAAAGTTCCTAAGAGAGTAGATCTTAAAAGTTCTCATCACCAGGAAAAATATTTTTTATTAACTAGACTTTCTTTTTTAAAAAAGAAAATATTTATTTTATTTTTTTAGAGAGAGGAGAAAAGAGAGAGAAAGGAGGGAGAAAAAACATTGATGGGCTGCCTCTTGCATGTATCCTGACTGGGGACTGAACCTGAAACCCAGGCAGGTGCTCTCGCCAGGAATCTAACTGGTGACCTTTGGCTTTGTAGGACAATGATCGATGAACTGACCCACATTGGTCATGGCTTAACTAGACTTTCTATTGCGGTGAGCACTTCATAATGTACACAAAGATCGACTCACTATGTTTTGCACCTGAAACTAATATAATGTTGTGAGTCAATTATACCTCAATAAATTACTATTTATGGCCTTCTGGTGCCACAAACTCTGCAAATCTTTTCCTCAACCTGTTTCTCTCACGTGTCCTGCCTAATTGGACCATCACCCCCCAGGGGAGCCAGGCCTTCAAGCCAGAAGAAACCTGGAAGTCCCTGGGTTGAGGATGAGTACCGATCACCTCTTAGCAGCCAAGCACTTCTCCCTGCTCCCCCGGCCCTGTCCAGACTTCCCCATTGTCTCACGTCAGAACCAGTGGTCTTGCTCTCCAGCTGCTGGCTGAAATGTAAACCTGGTCCTCATAATCCCTTACTTCAAATTCTCTAGGGGTTTCCCATACCCTGCTGGATCTAGTCTGAGGAGGCATTCAAAAGCCTCTCTCTCCAGCCTCAGCCCTCCTGCTACTCTCCCTCCTACAGGGAAATTTCTAACTAGACTTCAACACGGTGGGATAAAAGTAGGTTTACAGCTATTCATATTAAAAATAATATAATAATTAATAAATAATAATACAAGAATAAATCTGTGTTTTATGTACTCATGACTGTAAACTTACTTTTGCCACACCCTGTATTATGCAGGTCTTTGAATGTCCACAGGGCTACATGCCCCTGGGATTCTGTGGACACAGTACCCTCCACTGAAGTATCCTTTCTCCTCTGCTACTCTTCAAATCTTGGCTGAAATCTCACCTCCTCTGAGACACCTTCCCAGATGTTCCCAGGTAGTACGGACTACTTCCTCCTACAGCGTACACTCCCCAAATGTTCCCATATCACCCTGACCCTGTATTGCCTTTATTTCCTTATGTGTTTCTGCCCCACTGTAACAGGAGGGATTTGCATTTTATTCATTCCAAACTCCGAACCTTTATCAAGGCAAAGCTGATAAGGTCTGGCACTATCTGGCTCTAGCCTACCTCCCCACCTGTCTCCTACCACTCTCTGCCCCACCCACATTGCCCAGTCACACTGGCCTTTGGACTGTTCCCAAGATTATCAGGTTCCTTCCTGATTCTGGGTCTTTGTTCCTGCAGTTACCTTTTCCTGGAATGCCCGCCTTCCCCTAGATCTTCCCATGCTGGCTCTCTCTTGACATTCAGATCTCTGCTCAGATGTCATCTCTTTAGTATTGCTTCCTTGGCCAACCAACCAGAAGTAGTCTTCCTTCCCCATTATTCGTTCTTATAATACCATATTTTCTTCCCTCTGTAGCACTTATCATAGCTATAGTTAATTTTACTTTTAAAATCATCCTTATTGAGGCACAATTACCTACAATAAAAGGCATCCATTTAAGATATACACCAAGATGAATTTCGACAAATACCCATGTATCCACCACTCTAGTCAAGATACAGAATATGTTTATAATCTGTATAATTTTCCCGATTCCTCATTCTAGTCAATATTCCCCCCACCCCACAGCTCTAGAACTCTCTGTTCTAGAGCGTTGCTTGTTCTAGAACTTCATTTAAATGTAATATTACACTATATACTCTTCTGTCTGGCTTCTTTCACTTAGCATGCTTTGGAAGTTCATTCATGTTGTAGCATTTATCAGTATCTGTTTCTTTTTATACTGAGTAGTAGGCTATTGTATGAATACACCACAGTATATCTGTTCCCTTGCTGATGGACATCTGGACCGTTTCCAGTTTTTGGCTATTATGAATAAAGCTGCTTTGGCAATTCATGTACAAGTCTTTGTGTGGACATATTTTTCATTACTTTCAGATAAATACCTATAATGGAGATTGTTGAGTACACGGTATATTTAACTTTATAAGATACTGCCAAGCCTTTTTCCAAAGCGATTTTCCATTTTACAGTCCTGCCAGCAATGTATGAGAGTTCCAGTTGTTCCACATCCTTGCCAGCGCTCATTGCCAGTCTTTTCAATGTTGGCCATTCTAATGGACAAATGGTGTTATCTCTTCATGGTTTTAATTTACATTTCCCTAATGGCTCATGGTGTTGAACAATGTGCGTATAGATATTTGTGTATCTTCTTTAAAAGTGTTTGTTAAAATCTTAGCCCATATTTTAATTTGGCTGTTTGTCTTATTGCTGTTAAAATATTTCTTTATATATGGTAGATACAAATTACTAGTAAAAAATATATGTGTTGCAAAACTTTCTTCACCCTGACTGGTGTGGCTCAGTGGACTGAGTTCAAGCTTGCAAACCAAAAGACTGTCCACTCAATTCCCAATCAGGGCACATGCCTGAGTTCCCAGCCAGGTCCCCAGTTGAGGGTGCATGAAAAGCAACCAATCCATGTTTCTCTCCCTCTCTTTTTCCTTCCCTTTTCCTCTCTCTGGAAATAAATAAATAAAATCTGATTTAAAAAACCTTTCTTCTAGTCTGACCCACCTGTTCACCTTCTTAATGCTGTCTTTCCCTCCTTTTACAATTAGTTCTTTATGTGACCCAAGAAGTCTCCGCCTATCCCAAGGTCATATAGACTTTTGCCTATGCTTTCTTTTAGAATTTTTATAGTTTTATGTATTAAAAATTTAGGTTTTTGATCCATGTCAAGTACATTGTGAAGTAGGGATTGAAATTCATTGTTTTCCATGTGGATATTCTATTATTTCAGCACCATTTGTTGAAAAGTCAATCTCATTGCTTACAGTTAAAATTTTTCCTTTTATTTTATTATTATTTATCTCTCCTACAAGCCTACGAGCCCCATATATTTGTTCTAATTTAATCTGAGCTCTTTTCCATCCCTGCTATCTCCTTGCAGGTACAGAAAGCAGAAACGGGGCTTCCTTGCAAATTAATTCCAAACATTATCCCAAGCAACAGGAGTAGGGGCTAAGGAGGGTGAACTAAGAAGGAAGGGAAGCCAGCACAAATGGTGTGACATGGAGCTGGTCACCATTGCAGGCAACTAGGGTTCGATCCACCTGGATCTGCTGAGGAGCAGTGTAGAGTGAACCTCAGAACTCTCCACTAGGTTTCAGAGAAGGGGCATACAGGGGTTGCCCCAGAGGGGTTAACTTCTCCAGAGTTCCAGGCCACAGTGCTTGAGTCCAGACAGAAGATCTGGACACAAACAAGAGCTATGCTAAGCAAAGGGGCTTCCACTTACTCCAGGCTGGCTGCCATGGTGACGATTGAGTGAAAGGTGGGCCAGAAGGATGAGAAGAGGTTCACAAGAGTTTTCCAATACACATTCAATCAACAAATGTTTGAGTGTCTCCTATATGCCAATCATTGCATTAAACACTGGAGATAATTGTCAAAAAGCCAATCCCTGTCCTTACAGGGAAGACAGTAAGCAAATCAGTAATTGATACACATTTTATGAAGCAGAGATAAGTGCTCTGAAGAAACAAAACAGGGTAAGAGAATTGTGAAGATGGGTGGAGGGGTGAGGCTCATTTTGACCATCAGGAACACCTCCAATGAGCTGACCTCAGAGCAAATGGAGTGAGAAACTGAGCCATGTGAAGACCCAGGGTGAGAACACTCCAGGTGGAAGAAACTGCAAGTGAAAAGCCTTAAGGGACAAAAAGTTCAGGTGTTAGAAAAACAACAAGGAGATCACTGTGGTTGGAGCAGAGTGAGGGGCAGAGTCGAAAGAGGTCAGGAAAGAGGTCTTGCAAACTTCAGAAATGAGTTTGAATTTCACTCTGAGTGTGATTAGAAAGCCCCTGGAGAGCTTCTGGAAGAGTTATAACTTGGTATCATCATGGTTTAAAGATTATGTGGGGTGCCATTACAATGTATTAGAATGGTTAAACATTTCTATTTTAAAAAAGAGCAACTGTAGCCCTCATACATTGCTGGCAGGATGCAAAATGGTACAGCCAGTTTGCAAAAGAGTTTGGCCATTTCGCATAAAGATAAACTGGCACCATGCAACTCAGCAATCCCACTACTAGGTATTTACCCAAGTGAAATGAAGTTCAAGTTCACACACAAACCTGTACACAGATATTTACAGGAACTTTTTCACATGCACCTGAAAACAGAAGCAATTCAAAGATCTTTGACTGGTACATAGCTAAGCTGTAGTCCATCCATATAAGAATACTACTCAACCACAATTTAGGTACCACTTCACACCAGTCAGAATGGCCATCATAAGCAAAACAACAAACAATAAGTGTTGGAGAGGTTGTGGAGAAAAGGGGACCCTAGTGCACTGTTGGTGGGACTGCAGACTGGCACAACCACTGTGGAAAACAGTATGGAACTTCCTCAGAAAACGAAAAATGGATCTGCCTTTTGACTCAGCAATTCCACTGCTGGGACTA